>JASDQU010105083.1:41060-53245 GCA_032191745.1 Picea mariana
TTATATGACACCCCTCATTCAATTTTGCATCTAGTATATATACATTCAGGAGTTCTGGGAGAAGTACCAACTAATTTTCCTGTGTCTTCTCTCCTAATCTCACATTTTTGGGAATCAAATATGAAAAAGTGTCCCTGTTCACAGGTTTGACTGAAACTTAATAAACTAGGCTTCAATTTTTTGAAAAGTAGCACATTTATGGCTTTGTCTTTTCCCAAGCTCACAGTTCCTTTCCCGAGTATGTTACTTGAAGCATTATCACCAAATGTAACTTTACCTTTTTGTTTATTTAAGTCTAAAAACTTGTCCTTGCTACCTATCATATGTTTAGAGCACCCACTGTCAACATACCAGAGATCCTTTTTATCTTGAGTTTTTAGGGAAATAAAACATTTCCTTTTTTATGTCTTTTCTCTCCAAAGTTTCTTTTGTTCTCTAATGAACTTTGGCTATTATGAGACTTCCATTAATATGAAATTAATGGCCTTATGTACATGGTTATGGCATCTTAATCATTGTAAGTCCCCTTCTTGTGGAGGTGAAAAGGAGTTATACTTTCTGCTAACTCGATTTTCTGCTTGTTTATCCTTAAGGATATAGTTCTTAACCTTCAGATTTTTCTTTCTATATGCTCTACAATTTATACCTTTGTGTTCAAAATTAGAGCATGCAAAGCAATAACCAAAGAAAATGCGAGGATACCTATTTTGATAAAACTTCTTTGGTATTGTCTTGTCTTCCTTCCTGATGGGTGGAAGTAATCTTCTGGAGTTCTGATCATTACTTATCTTCTCTTCATTTTTCTTCTTGAATGTAATGAGAAGAGAATCTGCATAAGATTTTGAGTTAACATGGATTTCCTTTTGAGAATAACCTATTCCATTTTTATTACCTGAATCCCTTTGCGTGGTAATAATTTTATCTAATATTTTAGAGCTATTTTCAGATATTGTTTGAATGGTTTTTGCATCCAGTTCCTTTTTTAGATGAACTATTTATGCCTCCATTCTTTCACAAGTTATTTGTTTTTCCTTAAGAGACTATTCAAGACTTTCTTCGATCTTATTTGCTTCTAAGATTTGTTTTTTTGAGATTGCTCATGAGATTTTCCATCTCATTTTCTTTGTGTTCATGCTTTTCCTTTTGTTCAACTACAAAAATTTTCAATTGTCTATATCTGGTTTTGTATTTTCTTAATTCATTCAAGGCATTGAGAAGTTCTTCCTCCATATTAACTTTTGCTTCATCTTCTAACTCCTTTTCATGTTTAATTTTTTTCTATCTCATTAGATTCTTCAATACCTAAGAAAAGGACTTCATCATCATCAGATTCATCGTCGTCACTAGACTTTGACAAGCTGATGTTTTCTTCTTTTGAGTAGAAATTATTTTTCCCTTTGTAGAACTTTTTCTTGTAGTTGGATTTTTCCTTCTTCTGGCATTGTTTGGTCTTATTTTCTTCATCTTCAGGGTGTTCCTTGGGATAGGGACACTTGGATGCAAAATTACCAACTTTTCCATAGTTAAAACATTTGAAAGTAAGCTTGCATTTGTACTTCTCTGATCCTTTCTGAAGTTTTCTAATGAAATTGGCTTCTTCCACATCAGATTATTCATGATGGCAGGATTGAAGTTTTTGCTTCTAATTTATCTTTGTCTTAGATGCTTTGAAAACTGTTTCATTTTTTGCTAATTATCATTCCCTGTTCTCATTTCATATGCTGTAAAAATTCCATGGAGTTGATCAACTGTGAGTGTGCTTAGATCAGATCTATCTTCAATTGAAGAAATATTTGCATCATATCTCATAGGTAATGACCTTAGTATTATTTTCACAATGGGTTTATCTGTAACTTCTTCTCCTACTGCTCTAATTGATTTAATCACTTCATCTACCCTATGAAAGTACTCAATAATATTTTCTTTTTCTTTCATTTTCAGAGTTTCAAATTGATTTCTATAGGTATGTAGTTTGGATTCCTTGACTTTGTCATCTCCTTCATATACCACCTCCAATTTGTCCCAGATTTATTTGGCTGATTTGCAATGAATAACTTTCACACATATAGAATTAGTCAAATCTGCTAGAATTCCATTAACTTCTCTTGAGTTTTCATTACAGAAACCCAATTGGCAAAAACACAAACTCTTTTCTATTAACTACAAAATTTGTTTTACATGTTACATAGAAGGAAGATGTACTTCCTTTTTTATTAGCACCAATTGACGAGGATGCACCCACACCCTAGTTTACCAACACCGGTAGGTAGGAGGCTACGACCCACTATTTAGTTAGCTACAACTGACAAGGAAGCACCAACTCCCTCTGTAGGCACCAACCTATCCTTGCACCACTCAACCACCCTTAATGCATAGGTATTAGATTTTGTTCCTGGAATCTTCTTCAGCTTTTGATATTCTGATCTAGACTGTATAGACACACATCTTCTCAACACTCTTCCTTGATTATATACTCTTCAAATGGTGTGAGTGTGACACAACTGTGTCCCTTCATTTTGACCATCGCACCTCTTCGATTAATTAGTCTTAATTACTAATTATTTATTTTATCGTGAAGGTTTTTCATAAATTTATCACAGTCATGGATCAATTTAATCCTTTATACTTGATCCCAAATCTCTATTATTTTCACAGACACCAAATTATATGGAGGCACTTCCTTCAAGACATTTCATATGACCAAGCATTATAGAACCACAGGCTTACTGACTATAGTGACGTATAACAGTTTCCTTTCAAAACTCTTATATCATATGATCATCAACGATAACCTGATGTTAAGCCAGACGAGTTCTTGAGAACTTTGTCAAATAAATGGTCACAATTAAATATTCTGACGAGATGGACGATTGACAAAACTTCAAACTTCGAAACTTCAGGATTTCAACATTTTCTTTCCTCTGAATGCCATTCTTCCGGAGTGGACACACAACTGACGCATGTCCCTCTCTTAATCAATGGTTGAGATCCTTTCACATCTCCAGGCCTTGAAATTCTCAGGCCTCAAATTTTGTTGTAGTATGATCAACAGTTAAGAATACTCCTGAAGAGATCTTTCAGATCAGACGATTTATGTTCGCTTCGGGATTTTGTAAGTTTCAAATAAACGCTGCTCCATTTTCCTCCGAAGTAATCACCTGTTGTGTGAGTTATTAACAATGGAGACTGCTTGCTTTCGATTAACGTTTCCACTTACACTATTATTCCACTAAGTAGATCGATGGTCGAGGATTCTCATGAAGTGGTATCTAGATCATACGTCTCGTGTCCACTTTGGGACTCCGACATTTGGGACTTCGGGACTAGGGGCAAGTACTGGTGGTATATCTCCCGAAGAAAAAATCCTGGAGTGATGTAAGTTTCTTACATCACTTTCTGACGTGTCATGAGCCAAGTAGCTACCACTTGTCACTCTGATTCATGATTTTCACGTACCAAAAATGTTGATTTATCTTGACACTTTTCATTTTCTGACTATGCCACGTGTCCTTGCTGATGTAAACTGCTAATGTGGTCTGCGGACACAGTATGCCACATGTCCTTGTTGACATGGTTTGTTGACTAACAGCCTTGATCCAACGGTCCTCGTATGTCCTATAAATCTAACCATCCTTATTAACTTCAGATTTCTAGGCTCCAAGTATTTTAAATCTCAAACTGGCAGGGTGTAAGTTCCTCGCTTCTTTATACCTGAAGTGAATTCTGTTCGTTGATCAAGTTATTTAGATCAATGGTTCAATATATTTTGCAATGCAGATCTTGTTAGCTTTATCCTATCCTTCCACTTTGAGATTATCCGACAACTGAGGAGATTATCGAAGCAGATCAATGATCAATGATGATTGCGGAGCTACAATTTACAAGTGATTTAATTTTCCTTTCAATCTCTGCAATCTATCCCTGCCGTAGATTTTTCAATTGCGCATCTGACGGTCAYGATTTAATTTGACTTAAACTGGTTGTTAGTTGGATCAAATGCAGTCATATATCATTGAAGCTTTTCAATCCAACGATCTATATGGATTGCAAGATTGTAAATAGCAAGTGATTTAATTCTTCTTTCGCTCCCYACAATTCATTCCTACCATTGATGGCCTGCAGATCCAATGATCATGATATTTCAAAGGTCCTCAAGCCCATGGTCACTCATATGACCGATGTGTGTTATATTAGACAATCAACACAATCAACCTCTTGATTGTTTGGCTTATTATCTTACACTTTTCCTTCCGAGTTTTGATCTTTGTGTTTGCTAACCCTCCTGAGCTTTTATCATAGGAACATTTGTTGATTCTATCGTGATCAACAATAATCACGATTCGATCCTATTGTTTGACATCTTCTACTGACGGATATACTATTGACATCAATAACAACACATGAATGAAAATTTGTCCAACACTGACTTTCCTTCTAGTCTTCATGGAATAATCCATATCCCAATCCTTCTGATTGGCTTCCTTCTCTGTTACTAAAACAAGGGAATCTTCCTAGGAGATTCATGTCTCCTAGAGGTCTATGAAGCTGTGATATATTATTCTCAACTCTTGGCATCTATCAACGAGTCTTGGAAGATGTCTCTTTTTACCATATGATCCTCTTTGAGATCATGCTCACTTTGTTATTGATTTCTTCTGAGTCTAAAAAGACTTCATAATGTCTACAAGATATACTTGGTGTTGAATACCAAGTCTTAATATGTAAAGCTAAGTCAAAATTCAAACGTGTTCTGCTTCCTGTCAAGGTGTCTTCATTATCCTTTTAAAAATTCTACTGTGAGTTATTTTTCTAATGTTAGGTCATCTTTGGAGCCTTCTTCTCCTTACATTCCATCTCCATATGAGATACTCTGTATCTCAAAAGTAGTTTCTTCTTCATCTTCTGAATGTATACTATCACGTATACAACTTGGATAGTCTGCTCCATGTCTCATCTAGTATGTTTCCTCTTGCAACCGTCACTATAGCATCCTCAGGGTTATCACTTGTGACTTGAAACAAGGTCAACAAAACAACAAGAAAGAATACTACTCTTTTGATAATAATAATAAAAAAATAGCATGAATAATCATCACAATAGTTCCTTTAGAGATATCACTTGTGACCTGCCTGAAACAAAGATCAAGAGTAATAAATATAATACGAAATGAGATCAACACTCTTCTAGTGTTGTGATCAAACATTCCTTCATGGTAACCTCAAACCAACACAAGAAGTTTTTCCTAGAGGAGATGTTAGTTGTATCTGGTAAATGATTACAATAAAAATTTATCTCAATATGCTCACATGCTACCAAGTATAATACTTTTCAAAGACTGCTACCTCAACTATAGTGTTTACTTGTAATGAGGTAGTTATCAAATTTGTCATGTGCAACTTTGAATTTTATCAAATTTAATCAATCAAACCTGGAACCTGGAGTATTGTACTCAAGAATGAGTGTGTTTCTTTTCTTCCAAGTCTCCTTCACTCAAGATGATAAGTGCTTTCTTAAACTTGTCCTTTGTACTAAGACAATATGCTATCTTGATAGAAATATGAGTTAGGGAATAAATTCTAATCTCATTCTAATACTTTGGATTTAATTTTGACCAATGGTTGGTATGATGGTCATAACTTTAACACACAACCTAGATGTCAAAATAATGTTATAAAAAATAGATGCATATCAAAATGATCAAACTTGGGTGCATTATTCCTCTGAATGTATTAGATCTAAGATCCCTCTAGATCTACAATTGTTGTTTAGAAAAAATATCCTTTCTCTTACAAATACCCTTTAGAATAATGATACAATTTGAACATATGTAATTACATACCTCCGATAGTATCGACAGGTAGTGGCACCATCTGACAATAGTGGTAATAAAAAACCTTTAAAACTTCAAAGGTGCTGCAACTGATACTGCAACTATGACTGCAACTGGTACTTCAATTGCAACTTCAACTTAGGGTCTTATGAGGAAACCCTAATTTTTCAACTTTCAAATTTTGGAATTCTGATCTAGGGACTAGATGCATTGGGATGAGGTGAGTAGGTTGGTGTAATATGTTTTCAGAAAATTGAAATTGAGCCTACACAAATATGGACTGGTACTTCCGATATTGGTTCTGGTTTCCTAGTTTTCTGGTGCTAGTAAAAACTAGGGTTTCACTTTTCGGAGGCTATGGCCACTGAAAAGGTGCACTCAAGCTGCCAATGAGTTCTCTATGCTAGGGAAAACTTCCCTAGATGATTTTTAGGATGAAATTATATTCCAATAAAAATCCCTAATTTTCTTGTACGCCAACAGTGACGTTTTTGGTTACCTAGTGAAAGGTGCTCTACTCAGTTTAGCTTTGATACCATGTTAAATTTATATCTTCTATTAAGTTCTTTTCAATTTACTAGAAAATAATAGCATAAGCAGGATCACTGAGAGAAACATAATCACAAGGTACACAAAATTTTATCCTAGGAGACCCTCATGGGGGATAAAACCCAACAAAAACTTCCTTAATATAGATTTCCAATACAATGCCAAGATAAAAGAAAACACCACCAAGAATAACCAAGACTGAGCATGCGCACTAGATGGAAAATGTAGTTATCTCCAAAACTTGCGCACTAGATGAGTGGTCAAGTGAGTGAGGCATCATCCTCTCTTATTTATACTAGCTGATAGGCGCTAGGGTTGTGTCTTTTCACCAAGTAGGGCCAACTTCTTCAACTAGTGGTTAAAACCACTTTAATTAGCCTTGGGGGCCGAATTGCCTTAGGATTTCCTTCCTGCATTCCACATTTTGTTTCCTCTTGCATGCTTCTTTTACTTCTTTTTATGCATGCTTCTTTCTTTCCATCTGTTGTGTGTGCTCCAAAATTAGTTCTTCCTTTCCAAAATTAGGTCTTTCCCAAAATAGATATTTTCTCCAAAAATAGGACTGCGCCCATAATAACATTCCTTCTTAAAATAGGCTTGTGCCCAACAAGACCCCAACATTGACATGTGGCTCATCTCAAGCCACTCAGGTGGTGCATGCTCCTTGTACTTCGTTGTCCAAAGTGTGGAAATTTTCTTCTAGTTCCTTTCCTTTTTCCCTCATATGCACAAATTTTCCTATTAGTGCCTCCACTGACTGCACTGTGTTGATGGGTATTAAATCCATTCAATTCAAAAGTAGAAACCAAACCCGCCACTGAGGCCCAATTAGACTCTGCAACGTTTAATAATGGAATGGTTCTCTAGATCTTGCGATCTGACCAATTAATCGATGGGCTTTATGTTTTCTTGTGAAGGTGTCTCCTTCAGTTTGGACTTTATGTTTTTGTATTTTCTCTTAGATGGGACCGATATAATATGTAAGATGATATAAACCAACTTGGAAACAAAACATGATTAATTTTAACTACTGGAGAAGAGGCCGAGATTTGGATAACTCGCTACTCAAGCATGCAGATGACAATTTTATACCACATGCCTAGTACTAATACGTTAACCATGTGAGAATCCAATTATTGTTTGAGATACTAATTATCAGAAAGAAAAAAAATATTCGATAATATAATGGAAAGAAAAATAATTCACCTACACTAATCATCCATCACATGATAACACGACGATTCATCTCCATCATTAAAGTAAGGAACACCAAAACATTGCACCAGATAACTTGACAATATATTAAATAACTCTTACGCATTACAACATCATTCATGAAACAAGATAGGAAATAGTTCTTCTCCATGTCCAATCACACATGAATTTGATGAAAATAACCTCTTCTCTGGTCCAGAAGGACTTCTCTATTAATGGTAGCTCGGAAATAATTCGTGACAACCAAAATAAAGAGTTTCTTGCAACAACCATTGACCCATAACTAATTGGTCGATGTTCTTATTTATAACATAAAATTCAACTGAAAATAATGGCTAAGTATAGATAAGTAAAGAAAAACTCACCACGTGGTGTTCTATCCTAATAGTTTTTGTAACAGTCAACTCAAGATATCACTCAAAAGGGTGACTTTTCTCATACTCTGACCAACTAATGAACAAATGCTCGCATGTTTGGGTGTATGGAAATCTGTGCTATTCCATTGGGAGTGCATAAACTTCTCTGATCTCCATTGCATGCATCCGATAATTGATTCAAACTAGCACTTAACTGCTGAAGCACAACCCGAGCACTGATCAAATGTTCCAGAAATTGTTGTGCCTGTCGTGGCACTCTATCGGTCACCTTTGCTAGTATTTCGTCCCATGAAGAATCTTCCTTGGTGTGCGATTTGAATATGTCACACAAGTCGATGAAGTCATCGGGTGTGCTGAACTCGGGCAATTTGATATCCTTCACCACCTTGTTGATCTCTGGACCCAGTTTCTCTTGGATTGCTCAGCGAGGTTATGAAGCCAATTTCGTTCGGTAGTCAGAGGGATATTTCCTGTAATCAAAATTAAAATAATTTAGAAATGGCTTATAGAACAATACTTGAAAAAATATATGTAAAGACGTAAGTGTGAAGAATCTAGAATGGTGCATACCTGTAAAGCTCGCTAAGCCTGATTGTTTGATACTTACATGATCTCCGTAACCCTTCGAATTACTTGAACCACCTATGTTAGCACCATAATTGTATTCAGTTAGGGTGGGTTACATCCGTGTACCATAGCATGGAATATTAGGTATGGAAAACATGAGATTCAAAATCACGCCAGTGGCCGGTTGGCCCTTGGGGTCAAGAAAGGATGTCAGAGCCGAACATGTGCTAAAAGTACGAGTGAGTTCCAAAAGAGCCAGATAATGCCATAAGGGAAGTCATTAAATGCTTTAGGTCAAGGCAATTTGATTGAACAAGAGTCGCATCAGCAAGTGCATCAACCATCATCAACTCATTATGGAGGCTAGGGAATTTAATAGAAATCGATGCAATCATACCACACATTCTCTGCAACTCCTATTGGCTGCATTTCACATGCTCTGGATCATACCCGTCATGTGGACATGACACAAAAATTCTTTAAAACATCTCATCACAAGGCATTCAGTGTTCTTTGACATGTTTCAACTCAATACCCACTCTGTTATAAATTCTAGATGTTCTGTATGTGTTCTACTTACCAATCGAGGTTATGCATTGACTCGTCTCGTGAGCCCAACTCGATCAAATTATTTTCTTTGGGCCTTTTTCAAGTCACCCATGCATAAGGTAGATACACTATCATACCATGGGAACTCCTCAAAACTCAAGATAGGGCCTGCGAGGCAGCCAAAGTGCCAAGCTTGAGCCACAAAATGCTTGGGACTCATTCTTGTTTGTAGTGGGTGTTCCTGAGGCTTCAAAGGGAGATTCCTACCTTTGCGTGGAAAAGATAGTATCACCTTGTGCGGAGGCTGAATTGGAAGAATTTACATCAGAAGGGAATAGGTTGGAAGCCACGCTTCCTCAACAATATATACCATAGAGGAGAGAAAGGCCCAGAAAAAATAAGGAAGTTGGGGGGGAAATCCAAATCCCACTTAAGTCATGTGCATGATCAGCCGCCGAGGAGCTCCTAATGTGCACTATCTGGCTAGATCCTGTTGGAACCACAAGTCGAGGAAGAGGGAGCTGAATGAGAAAGACAGAAGCCTCAGGTTATAACATTCGAGGACCTAATCCATAGCTGGAGTAGGCACAACTCACCTTAGATGAACTTTACTAGGAGAATAGAGAATTACGTCGACAATTGGCGGCAAAGAACCTTGAGGTGTCAGTGCCACAGGGTCATGAAAGGAACACAACCTGGCTCAAGCGACAACTTCGGGAAGAAAAATATATGATTTTGTAGTTGCATGAAGCGCAAAGGGTGTCAGAAGAACAAAATATGAAAACACCTCCGGGAGCACGAGGCAGTCGAGGAGAAAGTCTGTGTATAGAAGAGGCATGATGGGAAGACTCTATTTTGTATTCTTATACATGACGCAAAATTTTGATAGTCTTCCCTTTTTTCTTGTGGAAATTTTCATGATCTTAATGTAACCGGGTTGGTTGGCCAAAAGGTGTAGACAATTTCCACTGTATGTAACCTACACCCGATGGGAGTCTAATATATAAATTCTCAACATTTTGATGAAACGATTCTGGTCATAGTAGTTGAATGCATTGCTTCTTCTCTTTGCGTGTGAATCTACTATTTTATTTGTCCAAATTTCTTGTAAGTTAACACCGATTTTGTGCTTAGTGTTGCTCTAAGTTTTTTTTTGTATTTTTTATTGATATCCTTCTGAAAAAAATCCAACGTTGATCGAATTCATTGTATGGTGTTAACGTGGCACCACTAAATCGAGATATATGGTAATGAAAACTGGGAACTCATCTTGTGGGTGATGGCCAGACTCAGGACTTTGTTAAAGTTGAGCGCTCTATGCTTAACTTGGGACTGCCAATGCTGAAAAGTATCAGGGACCGGCCTTCATGAATAAACCTAACACATGGTTTCCTTGTGGATTATCATCCTAAAAAATTCCCTGATACCGACAATGTTTCAAGAGTCATCGATTGACGATATCATTTCATTTTCGTTCAAAGCTTACTCTTTTCACCTTTTACCGACGCTGAAAGGGATCAACCGTCGATGATATCCTTGGTGGTGCTTGTCGCTGAAGAATAAATTCTATTTGCTGATGCTGACGAAGATTGGTGCTCAATGACCTTGGTTCTCTTGAGTGATTTCATTTCATGCCTAATCCTTTCCGATGCCAAATTTCTTAAGCACATCGGGGAGAATTCTTGACTATCAATTCTTTTAATTAAGTGTTAGTCTTTTAAGTTATGTCTTCCCTCATGCTCAAGCAAAATTTGAGAGACTGAAATGAGAAACAAAAGTGATAAGCAAAGGAAACATTTTTCATACTGAAGTAGAATCAGATAGTGCAAAAGATCAAGTGGCACCCAAAAAGAAAAATTTAACATAGGCTTTTTAGGTTGTGTTGAGATATCAACACGCTATTATCTCTTCCTACATTAATTTTGCGTGCTCTGACTGTGCATGTGCCATACTTGTCTTCTCTTCCTCCAACTGCGCAATCATCTATGTTTCTTGTTCTTGGAGGGGTTCCAATTCAACTTGTCTTTCTTTCTTCTTTGTCTGTGTTGTTTTCAACTCTGTCTGTAGAGTCTTCATTTCTTGAGTTCCCTTCAAGTGCTCCATGATACTCATTGTTTTTTCCCATTGCTTTAGCTCCTGCATGACAATGTTGATTCTCACCTCTTGTTGGTCCCACTACTAGACCTTTTCATCTTCTTCCATAGTAGTCCATATCTGCACGGTTCTGTTGAAAAACTCTTCTACTTCCCTTACTTCTTTCTCCATCTCAGCTATCTAGAGTGCATATTTATGTTCTCTCTATTCTCAAACTTCTAGAGGAGTCATAGGATTGAGCCTTTCTTTGAGATCCTTAGTTTCCTTCTTATATCTATCAATTGTTTATGAAATCATGTTGATATTCTCCTCTACACTCCTCTCCTGTGCTTGCACAATGTTTGAGATGTAATCATATACTGTTGCTAATCCCTGTTCTAGTTTATCTGTGCGTTATTTCTCCTCCTCTTTCTCTAAGTTTAGTTGGTCGCATTTGATTTGTAACATTTCCATGACTCCTCTACCCACCTCCAATTTGGTTGCATCCACCTGGGCCTTCGATTGCACTTATTTCATTACGCTGGTCTAGAGTTTGTATAATGCCTTGGTGGGTATTTGTGCCTTGACAAATTCAAATTATTCCACGTCCCCCATGGGTTTCTGTGCAGTTACCTGATCCATTATGATCATTTGGTGCGTGATTGTAAATTTCTCCCTGCCCTATACTACAATTTGTACTACCTCCTCTCCTTTTTTCTATGCAGGGGGTCGTTGTGTCTTTTCCTTTTGTTGCATTGTGGCCTGTGGTACTACTTGGCTCTGTACTTATTATATAGTTTCATGGAATTCAATGATATTGGCCATGATCTCTTCTCTCTGTGCCTCTACAATATGGACCACTTCTTCCCCCCTATCTTGGACCTTGTCCATGACTAACTCTGCATCATCCTCTGTTCGGGTGATGACTGGGTATTCCATGATGTACTTCCTCTTTTTACATGCCTATTTTTCCTTTGTTGGATTCCTTATTGTCTGTGAGGGTTGCACCCCACTTGTTGTACCCT
>JASDQU010105083.1:59846-77048 GCA_032191745.1 Picea mariana
GTTATAGGGGTAGAATTTATCAGCGTATACTTTGCCTCTCGGCTTCTGACGATCTTTATGTTTTCTGCAAAAGGCTAGCTTAGGGATTCTTAAGTGCTCCTTTGCCTGTCTTTTTCCTCACCTAAAGCTTAGTGCAGGAATTCTTAACTGCTCCTGTGCCTAGTTTTTCCTCACCCATTTATCTTCTCATTCACGCCATTTAAACTTAAATCGATCCAATGTTTCTACTGCCTTGCCCTGTGTAACAATCTTGTCCAATCTGATATGTCAATCACTTTTAATCGCTGACCCCATTTGCCCAATGGCTCTCCCTGCATTCCCAAAGTAACCATCTCAAAACCAAAAACTCCATATTTTTCTTGCTTTTATAGCTAGCCTAACATCAGACCTATTACAAACAAAGTTAAATCTAATAGAGAGATCCCTCTCTGAGTCTTGGAGGGCTAGATCCAAGACTCGAAGCGGTTCGAGGTTACCTCTGTATTTGCCTCAGCAGCCTTAGGCAAATTACAGAGTGCTAACATATTATATTATTCCTTTTCTTTCTTATAGGTAATTTATGTGAATTCTTGATTTTACCGAGGGGAGGATTCTTCTCTCCTCCATCACTTGAATTACTATTGGAAATATTTCTAATTGGGTGAGCCATTGGAGCATTTCTCCAGGATGTGGTAGTTTTGGGAGTAACAATTGGAGATCCTTTCCTGAGAGTAGTTTTGGTGCTCCTTTCACTAGGACCCTTTCCTTTTTTCTTATAAAAATTGTTAGCACTTAGTACTATTTCTAGGTCACTAGCTTCATGTACATGAGTACTTTGGTTGTTACATTCTTCTTCTTCATTCAAGTTATTCTGGATGAATGAGTTACTAAATCCCATTGACAGCATGTGTTGTACAAATATTTTGTTAGGATCAAAGCCCTTGTTTTTTTCAGCATACTTTAAGTTCACATTATTGAAATGGCTTGCAAACTCATCAATTTTATTTATGCTTATGAAAATGAAATCTTTAATATTCCATGACATTGGGATAAATTATTTTTTCCTTTTTTCATGGAAAAAATGTAGCAAGAAGTTGTATTTTCTTGCCACCTCTGTAATAAAAATTTTGTCAGATACATGATATGGAAGAAAAGAGGGATTTTATTTGGAACATAATATCCTTATGACCCTGTGATTTTCCATTTGTTTTTTCGTTCCCTTTTTCTCTAAAAAATGGTTAGCCTAGTCAGATATCCTTAGAGTATTTTCACGAAACAATATCCCTTTGAATATTGAGACAAAATCATTATAAACTTCATAAAAATATAGAGAGGTATTATGTATCTAGAATGCTTGATACCATAAGGTAATTGGATCTATTTCACAGTTCACCCTCTTACTTATAGTCAATTTTGAAAATTGACAACAATACACTATCAAAAATACCAAATAGGAAACCATAAATATTTTTTTGTCCCTTTTATAGTGTGATAACTGGGATGAGATTTCGATAGAATTCAATTTTACCCATTCAAGATGGCTCGTTCCTTCACTATAAAATATAAAAAATATAAAATCATGTGAGAAATGGTAGCGGTTCTTTCCTGACCTGTCAACCTGGTGAACAACCATGCAATCTCTCGAAAGAGGTTTTTAAAAGAGTCGACTTGGATCCTGGTTATATCTTCAGGAATAGACACAAGATTCTCCAAATATTCAGAAATGGGGTCAAGGCCATTGTTATGTTTCTTCAAAAAATCTTTGCATTCTTCTCCTTTGAAGGTAAGTGTTGGCTCTGGGAGCTTCAACATATTGCAAAGAAACTACAGTGAAAGAGAATTGGGGGAACAGTCTTAGAGTTGTATAATTCTCTATATTGGCACATACTTCTCCTTGAACCATGGATCAATTTATTTATAGTCAAATACCTCATGAGAAAACCCTGCACGAGAGATTCCAGATGCCTATATTACATGTTTCTATGTAGGAAGAGATGAGTAATATGAATATGCTATGGACCACTGAAAGTTATGGTCTTCATGACCAAAGATATTTAAAGTATTACCACAATTTTTTTTTCTAGATACTACTGCCATTAGGTTGACAAGAGTATTTTTTTCAGCTGAATAATAACTTGAAATAAATCTTTTCGGAGAGATGACAATAATATAATCCTTTGGAAAATGGTTAATTAATGAAATTTAATGAGTAATCTCCTTGAGTCTTTCACCATCAATGCCAACCTTTTCGAAGCCTACACAATCAGTTGTTAGCATTAAAAAACATTTAATGCATATTGGAAAAGGCACAAGAATGGTGGGGACAAACGAGAGAAGATTTGAATATGAAGTTTTTCATGAACCCACCAACCCGGGAACCCGTGAACCCATGAACCTATGAACCCATGGTTATGGATGATAAAAAATAAGTTGAGTGTAGAAAAGAAGTCGGTAGGACTTGCATGCAGGAGAAATAAAACACTTTAGGGGCTTAGGACCCGCGACAAATTATATGGTTATAATGAGGATCAAGGAATTTTGGGTGCAAAGTGGAGATTGTGGAACTTGGAGAATGAAGGCTCGACCTTGCAAACCTAAAAAAATGGTAAGTATAATGTAGAAAAGCGGTTGGTCGAACTTGTGACATAGGAAATTGGATGGGGATGAAAGCCCGTGAACCCACGAACCCACCAATTTTTGGAATACGACTAAGTATGGTAACTAGAGAAAGGGATAGAATAAGGGAAAATGGAAAGAGGGAAACAAGGGTAGGTATAGAAGAGGGAATATAAATGGGAAAAAAAGAAGTTGGGAAAATAGAGAGGGGAAGGAAATTTTGGAAGAAGGAATTGATCTCCACAACTGGCCCCAACTATGGGATGATAACCCCCTGTGGGTTGTCAAGAGTCCAAAATCTTCAAGTGCTTCCATCCATTGGGATATGGAGTCAATGGTAAGAATATAGAAAATAAATAAAAGACAATTATGTACAAGGGAATGAGAAAATTTTTGGTGAAGAAACCTTTCAAATGTTTCCCATTAGCAATCAACATTAACATTTTACCCTTCATATCTTTGAGCACATAAGAATTAAAACCCATGATTTTTTCAATGATGTACAGTCCAATCCAGAGTGCTTTGAATTTTTTGTGCATTGATGGTTTCTCCTTAGATTTATTCCAAAGTAACACTAGGTCTCCCTTCTGAAAATTATTTATGGTTGTATTGTGGTCAAAATATTTTTTTATGCTTTTTTGTCTCTGAGAAGTTATGTTCATGGCTTTACTTCTTTCTTCCTCTAATTTTAATAACTATTTGACCCTCTTTTGCATAGGTGAAAAATATTCTGCATCCTCTGTATTGACTACAAAAGTCAAGGAATTCAACTCAAGGCTAATTGGCATCTTTTCTTCTTTCCCATAAACCAATGTATACAAAGACATCCCAATACTATCTTTTGGAGTCATTTTGCTCGCCTACAATGCATCAATCAACTTTAAATGCCAATTCCTTTGTTTTTTATCAACAATTTTCTTCAATATCTGAATGAGCATCTTATTGGTGGATTCTATAAGACCATTCCCTTATGGATAATAGTTTGATGATTGCCCCATAAAAATTCCATATTCTCCACAAAATTCTGGAAATTTTGAACCAATGAAAATTGACTCTTTATCAGTGATGAATTTTTCTAGGACATCGAATATTGACAAAAAATTATCTTTGAGAAACTTAATCAACTTGTCAAAATCAACCTTTTTTAATGTAATTTCTTTTAGACACTTTGTAAAATAATTTGCATCTGTGAGAATATATATATGTCCCTTTCTTGAATTTGGGTTTATTGGTTCAACGACATCGATTCCCCATTGAGAAAATGGTTGTTCTACAAATATAGGTTGTAATGGCATTGCAATTTTTTCATTTTCCCTGAAAAACTGTTGACAAGATACACACTTCCTTATTGTATCATATGAGTCTTTAAAAATTGATGGCCAATAAAACCCAACTCTTATTATTTTATGGGCGGTGGCGGTAAGCGCAAAATTTCCACCACATATTCCTTCATGGAATTGTTTCATCAATTCTTGAGCTTTCATTTCATCAACACATGTGAGAAATATACCATCATAGTTCCTCTTCAACAATATATCAACAATCATCAAATATTGACATGACTTCATCTTTAATGTTCTTCTCTCTTTAGGGTTCATGGTGACTGAAAATTGTCTAGACCTCAAATAAAATATAATATCTCTATACCATTCTGAATCTTCCATGGGTTATCCTACTGAAATTGAATCATTCCATACAAATAATCACTATTTGCAATGAGTTTACATAAACCCTGTTCTTTGATTGCTTTTAATGGTTTAATTTCAATGTCATATTCTTGAATTTTTTCCAGCCAATTTTCCCATTTTCTTTCTCTCAATTGCTGATTTAAAAGCATCTTCACAGGAGAGAATGGAACATAAGCAATGACATGAGAATTTAATATGTAAGTCTGAAAATGTGCTACCAACTTCACAAGAGATTAGGATTGTTTTTCCAATTATGAATATCTCAATTCATAATCATGAAGGGTCTTGCTCATGAAGCTAATCAGTAATTCATCACCCTTGGTATTCCTCTAAGTAATAATAGATGAAACCACCATTTTTGTAGAGAATGAATAGATGATGAAGTCTCTTTGAAAATATGGGCTAATAAGGACTGGAGTTGTAGTGATTTCCCTTTTGATATTATTAAAAGCTTCTTGTGTATCCGCTTTCCATTCAAACCTTTGGTCCCTTTTCAACAATAAATTGATCAGATTCACAATACTTGCATAGTCAGGGACAAATCTTCGTACAAATTTGATCTTGCCAAAAAATGATTGAACTCCTTTCTTAGATGATGGCGGTTTAAGTTCATTTATAGCTTTAAATCTTTTAGTATCTATATAGATTCCTTCCTTGCCCACAATATGACCCAACATTTTGCCTTGAGTTACAACGAATAAAAATTTCTTTGGATTTAAGGAAACACCATATAATCTACACCTGTCAAAAATTTTCCTCGAGAGATGAATGTGATCACTCCTTTTTTTTGAATGTACTGTTAAGTCATATTGATAATCCACCATGAATTTTTCTATCAACCTCTCAAAAGCATGATCCATATCCCTTTGGAATTTATCTCCTGCATTCTTTAAACCAAAGGGAATCCTAGCATATGCATATGTCTCCCAAGGTGTTATGAATGCTGCATTTTCTCTCTCTTMTTCAACAACCAAGACTTGATTATACCTAGAAAAACCATCTAACATGGACATACAGGCTGATCCCGTGGCTTGCTAGAGAAGAAACTCCATGTTATGTAAATGATAATTATCCTTTATAATTTCCTTTTTAAGATCCTTGAAATCTACACACATCCAAATCTCCCCAGTCTTCTTTCTTACTATCACAGGATTTGAAAGCCAATCAAAATGTCTAATGAGGGATATTATTCCAACCTTCTTTAATTTCTTCAATTCAATMTTTACCAATRGTTTTAATTTGGGGTTCATCATCCTTATCTTTTGCTTTACTAGCTTTGCCCCTTCTCTCAAGGGAATAATATGTTGAAATATTGTTTTATCATAAGCCTTCAAATAATCATAACTCCATGCGAACACATCAAGATATTCTTTAAATAATGCAACATATTTATCAACTTCTTCAATTGTGAAATCAACTCCCAAGTTGACATATTTTGGGGAACTGTCAGTAATGTTGTATATCTCATCTCGGGGAAAGTATCGACGAGGGTCTGGAATGTAACTTCTCGGTGACATTGGCGGAAAATAACAGAATATATCGGAAAATGTCACAAGATAGGGGTCTAACTCAGAATATCTCGGAATATTTCAAATATATATCAGACATGTGTTCAACTCAGAATTTATTGGAATATTGACGATATATCGGAGAAATATACAACACTGACTATTTGTTCCAATATTAATTTTTCTTGTTTCTTGGACTTTTCAGAGAAAAATTTCTTCCAAGAGATTTTTAGTGTGACCGTCTCTTGAAAAAAGAGACTCATATTGAATACAATCCCTCAGGAAAACGATTATGTGATTTGTCTTCACCATCATCATCGTTCAACAAAAAAAATTCCAATTCTTCATCATTCTCATATACTTGTAAATATTCCTAGTTATCAGGTACAAAAGGTTGGAATACTCTTTTTACTTGAAATATGTTTTTCTTTGAAAATCATCTAGTTTTGACAATGAGTCCACCAAATATAATGAATATGCCTTTTGATTCTTGTCCGTTGGGATGAAATAAATGATCATTATCAAGTCTCCTATATTTTAGGGGAGAATATTCCACCTGGAGAATATTCTCTTTCAGTTGACACTTCAGTTTGAATAGTTGAGTTGAGTTTAGATGTTGCATTGGTTTTGTCACCATGCAACATTGGGATCATCACCAACTCACTACTCTTTGTTCAGTCAGTTAACTGAAGACTAGTTGACTAGTTAACTCAGCTAGGTGGCAGTTCACTCCTGTAACTGTCTGAGAGACTAGACTAGGTGGTAGTTCACTCCTGTAACTATTGTTGTGTGTCCAGATCAATCTATACCACCACTATGGATCATTAGTTACTCATGTATCCTATATCTATTGTAAATTATTCACTCTTTGAGTGTGGAATACGGTTAATGAGAATTATTCCATTCTATCTATCTTGCTTCTTCTTTCTCAGTTTCTCTCTGCAAATGTGTATGGTATTTTCTAGCTAGATCTATTCTATACAGGTTCTAAACATTTACATGGTATCAAAGCTGATGGATTGCTAAGAAAAAGCTACACCAAATCATTTTTTGTAGGTACAAAAGATTGAAGACAACAATACATGGATTATTCGCTGGAAATACTTCTCACGCCTCATAACCATTTTAAATGGAAGCCAAAGATTATACTTATTCTCAGAAGTAGAGGCTTATACCAAATAAACATGGCAATGGAAGTAGATCCTGATTCTATCGATGAGAAAAATGACTTTCTCAATAGACAAGATATGGCCATAGGAAGTATCGGCAAGTCTGTTTCTCCCGAACTTTTCCATCAAGTATATGAAGAATCACAAGGATTAACTCCAAATGAATTATGGACCAGAATGGAAGTTCTATTTGGGAATAAAGAATATTGTGAAGATTTCATGCAGGAGGTTGAACAAATAGAGCCAGAAGAGAAGCCATCAGAAGATCAAGCCTCTTATTATGGAGAGTCTTCTACAAACGTTTTTGCAGAAATTAGTATTCCAATAATTGAAGATGATGTCTACTCCATTTCAAATTTATTTTCTGAAATTCATATGGAATATATATGGCATGCATCTCAAGAGTCACATGCAGATACTTTTGCATGCACCATGCATGCATGTCAGGAGACAAAAAGAGAGCCACACACATTAGACGCCATTATGATATTTTATGAGCACAATTTTCATAAACAAATTGGATATTTGAATTCCTCTTGGGAAAATATCCAATTTCAAAAAACAAGTATTCCAAAATGGAGTCTGGGAACTGAAGTTATGATCATTTCAAAATCAACAAAATTTCAGCGTTTTTCCGGAAACGGCTGTATGGTTTTCAAAATTTCATCCAAAATTTATTTGGATATTATTCATTACAAGAAGATAAAGTGGATATGTGTGGAAATATCAACGATGCATATACTTCATCAGATCTATGCAGACATCTACATCTTCAACAAAATCTTCAAAGAGCACAAACTTGCATAGTTGCGAGGTCTTCTTGGAGTGAAGGACATGGTTGCTTAGAAACTGCCTTTTGTTCCTTATCATTTTTTATTTTATGCATTGTAATTTGAGGATGTTTTTTTTTCCCATGAGGTTTTACCTCTTTCCTCGTTTAGCTCAGTGTATCTTTTGTATTTGGGTACCTAACATGGCCTCATAGCCGGGACCCATTCTTTATTTTCACCGTAGTGATGTTCAGGGGGGGTGTTGTAGTTACTTCACACACACCTAGGATTTATTTTCCCTAAGGTTATTCCTTGTTTATTAGTCATAATTAGTCATTATCCAGTCTCCTATATTTTAGGGGAGAATATTCCACCTAGAGAATATTCTCTTTTAGTTGACACTTCAGTTTGACTAGTTGAGTTGAGTTTAGATGTTGCATTGGTTTTGTCACCATGCAACATTGGGATCATCACCAAATCACTACTCTTTGTTTATTTAGTTAACTGAAGACTAGTTGACTAGTTAACTCAGCTAGGTGGCAATTCACTCCTGTAACTGCCTAAGAGACTAGACTAGGTGGTAGTTCACTCTTGTAACTGCCTGAGAGACTAGACTAGGTGGCAGTTCACTCCCGTAACTATTGGTGTGTGTCCAGATCAATATAGACCACCAGTATGGCTCATTAGTTACTCATGTATCCTATATCGATTGTAAATTATTCACTCTTTGAGTGTGGAATACGGTTAATGAGAATTCTTCCATTCTCTCTATCTTGCTTCTTCTTTCTCAATTTCTCTATGCAAATGTGTGTAGTATTTTCTAGCTAGATCTATTCTGTGTAGGTTCAACACATTTACAGTAGGCAATGTCGTATACCATTTGTTGGTTAGATCTCTGACTTCTTACTTCTTGCTGGGTTGACCTAGGTTCAGATCTCAACAAGTTTCCAACAAAACCCTCTAAAACTATTGGCCCTCCTGGTAAACCAGAAGGCAACACTGTGCACAAGGTGCACACCATAGTCTCACTCGATATATCTCTATGGGTGACTACAATACTCAAGTGTTTGCAGTCTAGGAATGTGTGGGGATTTGGGATTGTGTTCTTCTTTCTTTATGCATTAAACTTGTTATTGATTCAAGTATTTCTAAGATTCATTCATCTTTATCCTTATGCATGCATGCTACTACATCTAGTTAATCATTCATTCGTAAGATAATCATTGACATAAAGTAAACATTCAAGAAACATCACACATAAAACAAGTTTTACCATGGTTCACCCCCTCTTGGGGCTATGTCCACAAATATTTGGCTTCTCTTCTCTTTTATTTAGTTTGCTGCAAAATCTGGTGCTGCACGTATTGCATCTTCAATCATACAATCATGATGAGGTTAAGGAACCTCTGTGAGGAAGACTACATCACACCATGCTCCTCAACCTATGACCTAACCCTCAAAATCTAACTTATTCGACTCTTATACAACCTTATTAAAATCGACAGTCTCTCAAAAGTCATAATAATCGTCATTAACTCACCAACAACCTTCAACAACAACTTCTAACCTAGACCTCCTAGGTTCTTATTTATATTATTTTATGTTAAATTTAGAGCTTCTATTAAGTTCTTTTCAATTTACTAGACAATAATAGCATAAACATGATCACTGGGAGAAACACAATCACAAGATACACACCATTTTATCCTGGGAAACCCTCATGGGGGAGAAAACCCAACAAAATATTCCTTAATAGAGATTGCCAATACAATGCCAAGGTAAAATACATCACCACCAAGAATAACCAAGGTTGAGCATGCACCTCTCTCTCCTTCTTATGGCAACTAAAACTATCTCCAAAACTTACACACTAGATGAGTGGCTGAGTGAGTGAGAGAATGAGACATCATCCTCTCTTATTTATACTAGCTAATAGGTGCTAGGGTTGTGTCTTTTCAATAAGAAGGGTCGACTTATTTAAACAATAGTTAAAACAACTTTAATTATCCCAAGGGGCCGGATTTTCAATTAGCGCCATATAAACATAGTTTGACCAATCCATAATAGGGGACTTGGTCATACATAAGTCCCGACATGATCAATCCAAAAAAGGGGATTGATCTATTTAATAATAACTCAATTATAATTAGAATATAATTCACAGTTACAATATTTCAACACTCCCCCTTAACAAGAAGGGTATTCTATAGACATAACTCAATACATCATCATCAGGAGAGAGAGAGAGGGAAACAACATCATCAACATCTGGAACACTGACTGACACATCTATAAATCATCAGAAGTTTTTCTCATCATCAATAACATCATCGTTCACAACATGGATATGGAATAGTATCATCGTCATTATTCACAACATGGAGCTGGAATAACATCATCATCATCTTCTTCATCAACATTAGTTAGCATAAAATATATAACAACAACATCAACAACACTAGGCTGATACAATATCATCAACAACATGAGGCTAGAGCAACATCATCAACAACAACACAACGCTGAAGCAACATCATCATCAACATGAGGTTGAGAGAACAACATCATCAACACAAGGTTGAGACAACAAAATCATCAACAACATCATCAACACAAGGCCGAGATAAAAACACCATCATCAACATGCGGTTGAGTCAACAATGTCATCAAAACGAAGATGATATAACAACATCATCATCAACATGAGGTTGAGTCAACAACATCATCAACACGAAGCTGAGGTAACAACATCATCATCATATGGAAATAGAATGAGGTAGGTGCAACAACAAAATTTTTTGGTACTTTGATAGACCGCCCTTACCGGACCTTTGGGATCTTCCAAGGAATCATGAGATTCCCTAGGATATAAAAATCCTATCGAAGCTACCAAATGGTACTCTAATAGATCATCCTTACTCTGATAGACATCTAGGCTCTACCAGGTACTAACTCAAGGTGTTCACAAAAAAACATATATGTGGCCTAGTATTCGTCAGATACATCAACGATCAAATGATTTGTCTGTACAACGTAGCATCAACCAATTATGACGAAGTATCAACAAGGAGCTTTAACTTTGTTTCCATGGGTGTGTTCATGGATTTACATTCCAACATATCAAACCTCTTCAATATATCAACTACAAAATTCCCTTGGTTAAGGAAGATCTTCTTTGGGCTTTGCAAAACTTCAATACCTAAGAAATAATGTATCAGGCTTAGGTATTTCATCTCAAATTTTGGAGCAACCTTTGTCTAGCAATCTATGATGCACTTTTCTTCATCTGTTAAGAATAAGTTATCCACACATAGAAGCAATATAACTAGTCCACCATCCAAAATCTTGAAGTAAATATTAGGATTAACTTTACTCTTGGTAAAGCTCAAGCTCATCGAAAAACTATCAATTCTTCCATACTAAGCTATTGGAGCTTGCTTCAACTTCTAGACATGAGTCTTCTTATCTTGTACCTTGAAACCAAACTTTCACGTCTCATTGTACCAACCTGGTACACTTGCTCAGTTTCAACTTAGTATGCACAATCATATGCTAGCTCTATGTGATTTTTTCAAAGCACTATCTGTCTCACTGTTTGATAGTATGTCTTATACTCTCACTGCAATTGTTCCTCTGGGACTGAGACTCTGCACTTGTAGATTTTTGAAGCTAAGAATCATTGTAGCTGCTAAACTATGAGAGTAGTTGGAAACAACTTCATATGAAACTGAGAATGGCTCAATAACTGATACTGAAAATAACTCTTCTTCTTTTATGGAGTAACTCTTTCTGCTATTGTAGTCATGTCTCCATGACTTGACTAATGTACTACACCAACTTCCACTCAATTTTGAATAAGGGGATTGCTCCTCCTGCATCTCATACTTTAAATGAATCATGGTTGTTCTGGTTGTCTTCAAAGAATGGAACTATTTCTTCGATTACTGGAGTAATTATCTTGTCATAGTCTTCTCTTTCTTGCTGGGAGAATCCTGTGGACACAAATTAGGCTTTGTACATATTTATACTGTTATCTGCAACATGCTTGATCTGTTAGATAAATCTTGGAAGTCAACACTAACTTCCCTTCTAGTATTCATGGAAAAATCCATATTCTAGTCCTTCTGACTGACTTCCTTCTCCGTTACTAAAACAAGAGAATATTCCTAGGAGATTTCATGTCTCCTAGAGGTCTTTGAAGCTGTGATCTATTCTTCTCAACTCTTGGCATCTGTCAGCGAGTCCTGGAATATGTCTCCTTTTCCCATCTGATCCTCTCTGAAATCATGCTCACTCTGTTCTTGATTTCTTCTAAGTCTAAAAAGACTTCATAATCTCTACAAGATATACTTGGTGTTGAATACCAAGTCTTAATATGTAAAGCTGAGTCAAACTTCAAACATGTTCTTCTTCTTGTCAAGGTGTCTTCATTATCCTTTTAACAAGTCTACTGTGAGTTATTTTTCTAATGTTCGGTCATATTTGGAGCCTTCTTCTCCTTACAATCCATCTCCATATGATATACTCTGTAACTCAAAAGTAGTTTCTTCTTCATCTTCTAAATGTATACGATCACACATACAACTTGGATAGTCTGCTCCATGTCTCATCTAGTATGTTTCCTCTTGCAACTGTCACTATAGCTTCCTTGAAGGATCATATCCTGTCATTGAGAGGGTGGGGGGGGTGAATCAGTGACACGACAATTATATCAATTTTTCATTTATTAATGCAAACATAATATAAACACAATATTTTTATCGTGGAACCAAATTGGGAAAACCACAAACTCTTTTCTATTAATTGCAAAATTTGTTTTACATGTTACATAGAAGGAATATGCACTTCCTTTTTTATCAGCACCAACTCACTAGGATGAACCCACACCCTAGTTAACCAAAACCAAATGTTAGGAGGCTACGACCCCCTGTTTAGTCAGCTACAACTGACAAGGAAGCACCAACTCCCTCTACAGGCACCAACCTGACCTTGCACCACCCAACCACCCTTAATGCATAGGTATTATCTTTTCTTCCTGGAATCTGCTTCATCTTTTGATCTTCTGATCTGGACTGCAGAGAAACACATCTTCTCAAAAATCTTCGTTGATTATATACTCTTCAAATGGTGTGAGTGTGACACAACTGTGTCCCTTCATTTCGACCATCACACCTCTTCGATTAATTAGTATTAATTAGTATTTATTTATTTTACCATGAAGGCTTTTCATAAATTGATCAAAGTCATGGATCAACTTAATCCTTTATACTCGATCCTGAATCTCTGGTATTTTCATAGAGACCAAATTCTATGGAGGTGCTTCCTTCAAGCCATTTAATATGACCGAGCGTTAAAGAGCCACATGATTACTGACTATAGCGACGTATAACAGTTTCCTTTCAAAACTCTTATATCGTATGACCATTAGCGGTAACCAGATGCTAAGACAAATGGGTTCTTGAGTGCTTTGTCAAATCAATGGTCATGATTCAATCTTCTGACGATATGGATGATTGACGGAAATTCTCACTTCGAAACTTCAATATTTCAACATTTTCTTTCCTCCAAACGTCATTCTTCCTGAGCTGACGAGTGGTTGACACATGTCCCTCTCTTGATCAATGGTCGAGATCCTTTCACGTCTTGCAGCTTAGGAATTCTCATGCCTCAACTTTCATTGTAGTATGATCAATAGTTGAGAATACTCCTGAAGTGATCTTTCAGATTGGATGACTTATGTTAGTTTTGGGATTTCGAAAGTTTCGAATAAATGATGCTCCATTTTCCTCCGGAGTGATCACCTTTTGTGTGAGTTATTAATGATGGAGACCACTTGCTGTTGGTTAACATTTCCACTTACACTATCCTTCCATTGAGTAGATTGATGGTCAAGGATGCTTGTGACGTGATCTCCAGATCAGATGTCTCGTGTCCTCTTTGGGACTCCGACATTCACAACTTCGGGACTTGCAACAAGTACTGGTGGTATATCTCCCGAAGCAAAACTCCTGGAGTGACGTAATTTTCTTACATCACTTGCTGATGTGTCACGAGATGAGTAGCTTCCACGTGTCACTTTGATTCATGATTTTCACGTACCAGAAATGTCGATTCATCTTGACACTTGTCATTTTCTGACTGTGCCATGTGTCCTTTCTAACGTAGACTGCTGACGTGGTCTACTGACACAGTCTACCACATGTCCTTGTTGACATGGTCTACTAACTAACAACCCTGATCCAACAGTCCTCGTGTGTTCTCTAAATCCGATGGTCCTTATTCACTTCAGATTTTTGGGCTCCAGGTATTTCAAATATCAAACTGACGAGGCATAAGTTCCTCGCTTCTTTATACCCGAAGTGAATTCTGTTCGTTGATCAGGTTCTTTAGATCAATGGTTTGATCTATTATGCAATGAAGATCTTGTTATCTTTATCATGTCCTTCCACTTTGAGATTATCTGATGGTTGAGGATATTCTCGAAGCATATCAATGGTCGACGATGATTGTAGATCTACAATTTATGAGTGATTTAATTTTATTTTCAATCTCCACAATCTATCCTTGCTGTAGATTTTGCGATTTCGCATACGAAGGTCATGATTTAATCTAACTTAAATTGGTCGTTAGTTGGATCAACCACAGTCATATATCGTTGAATCTATGTGATCTAACGATCTAGATAGATTGTGGGATTGTAACTAGCAAGTGATTTAATTATTCTTTCTCTCCCCACAATTCATTCTTGTCGTTGATGGATTGCAGATCTGACAGTCACAATCTTTCAATGGTCCTCAAACCCACAATCACTCATATGACCGATGCACGTTATACTAGACAATCAACATGGTCAACCTCTTGATCAGACGACTGCTTAGCTTATGCTTTTCCTTCCGAGTTTTGATCTTTGTGTTTGCTAACCCTCCTGAGCTTTTATCATAGGGACATTTTTTGATCCTATCATGATAAAAAATAATCACGATTCGATCATACTATTTGACATATTCTGCTGAATGATATACTGTTGACATCAATGACAACAGATGAATGACAATTTGTCCAACAATCTCCCCCGTTGTCATTAAGGGAAACACACCAAATTCATACACAATATCCCCCTGTGGTGATGCTTCTGTCCTATGAAGTTACTCTCCCCCTTTGGAATCAATGGCAAAGGTTTCTTCTCTTATGATCTATCTGTATAAATACTCTTTTTATTTTTTTATATTAATTTTTTTATTTTGACACCTGGTATTTGCTTTTGCAATCGCACTTTTCTTGTCATGACTGAATGAATCCTTCTGACGTTGATTTCAATCTCCCCTTGAATAGGTGTCAACTGATGCATTATTTTCTTAAGAGATTTAGGTAGGAAGAAGGATTACTCCCAATGTTTTCTTGAGATATTCAAATAGATCTCTGCTTAAGGGTTTTGTAAAAATATCTGCCACCTGTTCTTGTGTTGGAACATGTTCCAATTTAATGTTCTTGTTTTCAGCCTGATCTCTTAGATAGTGGTACTTTATGGCAATGTTTTTTATTTTGAGTGTTGGATAGGGTTCTTAGAGAGACTTATCATGCTTGTGTTGTCACAGTGGATAGTTGTGGGTTCTTCAAATACTATTTTGATGTCTTGTAGAGTTTGTTTCATCCATTCCACTTGTGTGCAACATTCTGTTGCTGCAATACACTCAGCTTCAATGATAGACAGATAAATTGAGTATTATTTCTTGATTATCCAAGAAACCAGTGGTTCTCCCAAAAAGAATGATCCTCCACTTGTACTTTTTTTGTCATCTACACTTCCTTCCCAATCAACATCTGAATAAGCTTTTAATGTGAATGGATCTTTTCTAGGGTACCACACACCAAGATCTATGGTTCCTTTCAAATGTCTAAAGATTCTTTTTACAACTTGAACATGGATCTCCTTTGGTGCTGCTTGGAATCTAGCCACCATCCCAACAACTTACTTGACATCAGGTTTGGAAGCTGTTACATAGAGAAAATTGTCAATCATTGATCTGTAGTGTTTTGGATCTACATCTTTGAACTCACCATCCTTTCTTAATTTTCATCCAACTGTCATAGGTGTACTAACAGGTTTGCAATCCTCTAACTGGAATCTCTTAAGCATGTCCTTAACATATTTAGACTGATGGATAAAAAATCCTCTTTTGGACTGTATTATTTGTAATCCAAGGAAGAAATTCAGTTCGCCAAGAAAAGACATTTCAAATTCTTGCTGCATCATTTTAGCAAAGTCCTTACTCATTTCTTCATCATCACTACCAAATATAATATCATCAACATATGCTTCCACAATTATCATGTTATTACCATCAATGTTTCAATAAATATTGTTGTCTGTTGATCCCCTTTTGAGGACCTATTTTTGTAAATAAGAGTCTAGCCTTGCATACCATTCTCTGGATGCTTGTTTTAGTCCATAGAGTGCTTTCTTTAATTTAAAAACATAGTCTCCTTTGTTGGTTAATTGAAACCCTTATGGTTGCTCAATATAGACTTCCTCTTCTAGGTTTCCATTGAGAAATGTTGACTTGACATCCATTTGGTATACTTTAAATTTTCTGTAACTGGGGGAAGCTAAGAACATCCTAATTGCCTCTAATCTGGCTAGAGGTGAAAATTTTTCTTCATAGTCTACTCCTTCAACCTGAGCATACCCTTTACATACTAATCTGGCTTTGTTTCTAATTACTTTCCCATCTTCATTCATTTTATTTTTATATACCCATTTAGTTCTAATGACATTTTTATTTTTTGGTCTTGGAACTAGTTCCCAAGTTTGATTTTTTTCGATTTGGTCCAATTCTTCATTCATAGATTTGATCCAATTATCATCTTTACATGCCTCTTTGATTGATGTAGGCTCAACATATGACAATAATGCTATTTCTGTTTGATACAATAGTTGTCTTTTTGTGTGCACTCCATCATTCATATCTCCAATAATCAGTTATTCGGGATGATTCTTTTGAGTAATTCTTGAGGGTTTCTTTTTATCTCTTCTTGGAAATTCTTCTCTTATCTCTTCATCTTTACTATATTCTTCACTTTCACTAGTATCCATATCATCTTCTTCCCTTTCTTTTTCATTCTCTTCTACTCCTTCTAGTTGTGTGCCGAATGTCTCATCATCATCTTTATCTTTATTTTTAGATATGGTTTCTTGATTTTTGATCCTTATCATTTTTAGGTCATCTACCTTGACATATGAACTCTCAACAATTTTATGTGATATAATATTGTATCATCTATATGCTTTTTTGTTTGAATCATATCCAAGAAAAATACCTTCATCAGATCTGGCATCAAATTTTCCAAGACTCTCATCTAGTCTTTTGATGTAGCATTTACTTCCAAAGACCTTGAAGTATTTTACTGATGGAGATCTTCCAAACCATAGTTCATAAGGGGTCTTATCAGTATTAACCCTGAGCTGAACTCT
>JASDQU010105083.1:89948-112956 GCA_032191745.1 Picea mariana
TGATTCAGCCTTATCCTTGGTCTTGGAGGTTTGTGTCATGAATGGCCTTGTTGCTTGTTTTGTTATGGTCAGTTTCCACTGTGTAGGCTAGTAGTTAACTATCCAATCAACTTCTTCCTTGGTGACACAATATTTCATTTCTATCCATGCCTTCTTTGGATCCCTTGAAACCTTGTTCCACATGTGGTTTCTGGATGCCTTGAAACTGGCTATCTGTTTTGTCTCTTAGATTACCTCCACAGGTATGCGCCACACATTAACTGTGTGTTGTTGTATCTTTTCCAACAACATTGCAAAAACTATGTTGTTTTCTTGTTGAGTTTTGTTATCCTTGGCCTCTTAGAGAGACTCATATCTGGCCACATAACATTTCCCTTTTATATCCTTGAAATTTGAGAAATTTGGCTCCTTCAGTTTCATTATCCTGCACATCTCTACAATCTACCAAAAACTAGTTCAACAGGTATGGTGCCCAACTGAACATTGCTCCTTTTGCGCACTATAGTGCTACTGCAATAACTCCTACTGACACTTCTTCTTTTCAACATTTCCTCAATAGTTTGCAAGACATAGGCTTGCTGGCGAACCTTGTCGTATTATCGTTAATATCCTTGAGCACAATGTCCTTATTACCCCAACTGGTGTCAAACTGTGCTTTGACCAGATCTACGATTTCCTTCTCACACACCTTGTTATCCAAGTATTCCTATGGCTACGCTGCAAATGTAGGTAGTCCTGTGATCTTGGAAATTAGTGCCAAGTCTAGCTGTACTGGCCTATCCATCCATAGGATGCCTCCGTGTATGTGGGTGACTAGTTTTTTGATGCAAAGCCTGACATTCTTATTGTGCCCGAAGTGCGGTATGTCCAAAAGGTTCATTATACCAAAATTGTATAGCCCCGTTATCCACTACGGGGGCTCCATTATTAGTATACCTAGGGGTCCAATTTCCCCTATGTTTGTTACATAAGTCTCCTCGGCCAAATATGGGAATTTTTCCACATCGCGCACATCATGGTCTCAATACCTAAGTTTTGGTACCTTCCCCAACATATCGTCCACAGTGACCATTGTTTCGGGGAGATATGGGAGTGTGATATCCATGGTGTCCCACACCTTTCTTTTCTATCCCACAACAGATGGTCATGTCTTTGCTATGTCTGTGTCCTCTTCTTCCCTCTTAGAATTCAACTGGTTGGTGATATCCTTGACCAAGACCTCCTCTCCTTTGTGGGTCTATCGCGGTGATGTTGTTTCATTAGGCTTCACAGGAATCTCAGGATTAGGGTTCAAAATACCATTCTAGGCCCCAAAACTCTACCCTATTTCACCTTGAGGCGTTGTCGATGTTTCCTCTTCAACCCATGTCGGGCTGATCGATTTTGTGTCTGATGTGGTGACATCTTCCATTTTGACCACATTCTTGGGCTGATCAATTTTGTGTCCGACGTGGTGACATCTTCCATTTCAACCATGTTCTCCGGCTATATCATTATTTCCTTGCGCCTTTGGCCCTACAGAGTAACTCGTACATACTGGCCTAGAGCGTCAAACTTTGATGGGGTCATATTCTCTCCAATTCACACACTCGCTTACTTTTTCCTAAAATTCTAGCTAGGGAACACTCTTTGTATCTCACTCTATGCTAAAAAATTGCCAAGTGTTGAATAAACACATGCTTTTCGCCTTTTATAGACCCGATTGTATCTGTTTTTCACTTTTTGCATGCATTTGTGCCGAGTGTAATTTTTCCTGCGCGTTGTCTTCCGATATTGTCATAGTAATTGCTGCATGTGGCTTTTTTCACACATTCTTGTGGTTCCATCAACTTCTATGTCTTTTTGTGTTTTTCTTCCTTTCTCTATTTTTGTATTCATTTTTTCTCTTTTTCCCCATTTTTATTTTTTTTATCATTTTTCTGTCCTATTATCTGCTATAGTACACTATATAAATGCCTTTTTCACTGCACTGTAACTTTTAATGGTTAGTAGGTCGACTGTCTATGTACAATTTTATTCGACTATTGTTGATCATTCCTTTTAGTTCTGTTCCTCCCGAGTCCTTTAGCTGTACAGATCCCCCATCTGTGACAATATTTACTTCATATGGCCCTAGCCAATGATTTCTAAAATTACCAGGGTGTTGGAAAAATTTGTTGTCATAGAGAAAGACTAGGTCCCCCTCCTTAAAAATATTCCTTTTAATATGTTTGTTGTGCCAGGCTTTGTCTCTTTCTTTCTGTAATTCCTGGTGAAATCCTGCCAGAATCTTGTCCTCTTCCATTTCCATTAGTTGAATTAACCTTTCCTGTACTACACCCCTTTTTGTCACGTTGGTAATTGTTTCTACGCGCATACTGGGTACCAAAAATTCTAATGGCACCACTGATTCCTGCCCATACACCAATCTAAATGGTGTCTTTCCTGTCAACTTTTTACATGTGGTCCTATATTCCCACAATACCGTTGGTATTTTCAAGTCCCAATCATCCCTATTGACATTGCATATCTTATTCAAAGCATTTTCCAAAATCTTATAGAAAGCTTCTACTGTTCCATTTTCCTGAGGATGGTATGGTGTACTCTTGTGATGATAGACTTCAAACTGCTCAATCATAGCCCTGGTAGTATTATTGATAAAATGAGTGCCTTGGTAACTCATAAGAATCTTGGGACATCCAAATATGGTGATCACTTGCTCAAACAAGAAGTATGCTACTATCTCTGCGCTACAGTCTTTGACTGGTACTGCTTCTTCCCATCATGTTAAGTATTTAGTCGTAGTAATGATATACCTAACTCCTGATCTTTTTGATGGTGTATTAATAGGTCCCAAAAAGTCTATTCCCATTTTTCAAATACCTGGAGAGTCACTTGTGGTCGTAGAGGCATCTCATCGCTTCTGTTGGGTTCGCCAACCCTCTGACATACATCACATTTATGGACATATTCCTTGGCATCTTTATGGACTGTTGGCCACCATAATACTGTGCAAAATAACTTTTGTGTAGTATATTTACCTGCATAGTGTCCTCCAGCTATACCTTCATGAGCTTCTACTAAAATTCTAGGCGTTTCATGTTCCAATACAAACCTTCTCAAAATGCTATTTGTGCCCATTTTGTATAAATGTCCTGCAATGAGTTGGTAGTTTGCAACTCTGACTACCAGATTTTTCTTTTGTGTAGTGCTAAAGTATCGTGGCACAAACCCTATGAATAAGTATTCAATAATATCAGTGAATTATTCATCAACTACCTGTACTAAAAATAAATCTGCATCAAGGAAGTTATCTTCCATGTTAGTGGGTTCTTCTCCATTAGTTACCCTTGACATGTGATTAGGTCATGCATTCAGTTTCCCTGGTTTGAATATTACTTTGAAATAAAATTCTTGGAATAACAATAGCCATGTACAAATCCTCCCCCCCAACACTGGCTTGTTGACTATATATTTGAGGGAAGAATGGTATGTGAACATTTTAAAGTGTTCACCCAGTAAATAGTGCCTGAATTTTTGAAGTGCATATACCATGGCTAGGCCTTCTCTTTTTGTGGTGTTGTAATTCTGCTCTGATTTTGACAATTTTCTTCTTGCAAAGGCAATAGGATGGTCTAAGTCCCCTGCTCCTGGCTACACTAGAATTGCTCCAAGTTCTATGGTTGATGCATCTACATTCACATGAAATGTATTTTCCCAATATGGAAATACTAGTATAGGTGATGTTACCATATTTTTTTTTAAAGTGTCCAATCCTTGCTGACAATTCTCATTCACTAAAATTTGGTGTCCTTCTTTAAAATTTTTCCATTGGTGTAGTAATCTATGCATACCCCTTTATAAACTTCTTGTAATAACATGTATGTCCCAGTGTTTCTCTTAAATAGCACACTGACTTTGGTGGTGGTAAATTTACAATGACTGCAATCTTAGTAGGATCCACTCTTACATAGGGTACACCAAACACCTTCTCTTTTCTCTTTACCCTTATTTTGGTTAAGTTGAAATGTTAGATTCCTCAAATCCTCCTTCAACTCCTCTATTGTTGGATCTTTTTGCTAATACTGGTTCTCTTCTAGTTGTAAGGCTTCCTACAGAGCCTCTGCCTGAGTTTGGAACTTCTAATTTCTTAGTGGATATTTCAAGTGTGGTAACAATGAGTTCACAAATAAATGCCTATGTTGCATGTCAGTCATTGCATACTTCAACTTACCTCTTAGACGTTTAAACCTATGATCAATCTTGAAAACAGACTCACTTGGTTTTTTTCCTAATTTCAATAATTTCATTCATATACTGAACTTCTGAGATGGGCTTCTGAAATTCATTTATCAATATTTTTTTCACATCTACAATAGTCTTTGTTACTCCCAGTGGATTTTTTATATCTAGACTCATGTACTAGTCAATGTGTGGTCTCTTAGTGTGATTGCTAACTTCCTGAGCTTTGTATCCTCATATGTGATATGCTTTGCTTCCTAGATCTTCTCATAGATGAATAAGTGATTTTTAGGGTCCTTTGATGCCTCTCCCCGAAGTTTTGTAACCTCATCTTGGGATCATGTCCTGCCATTTTAAACTGTGTTGAACTACTACCTCTGCACAATGTAGATAATTGACTGTTACTTCCTGAATTGGATCATCCAGTTGATGCTCCTTGCTTGGATGTGTGTCCTGTTTTATTTCTTCCACTAAAATATGGTTGTCTAAATGTTGATGTTCTTTCTAGTGTATTAGTCACACATGGGTTTGTAGGTTCCACACTGATGGTGATCTGGATTGGAATTCTACCTTCTATTCCTACCCTTAGACCACTTGTTTTCATTTCATATTTTGCGTGTAGGATTTAATCAATCTTCTCTATAGCCCAAATATCATCTACCTATTCTTCATCACTTTCCAAGCCCTCTCTATCATTTATAGCTCTCTTCTTCTTATTCATCTTATATTGGTAGGGTACTCCACTGCACATCTTTCTAGGTTTTTCCATTATCTGCTTTATCTGGTATTCCTCCATCATGATTGGGTCCATGAACTCCTTCTTCTTTCCCTTATCCATATCTTTCTCCATTTCTTAGCTTCACGTCAGTGCTTCCCCCCTTCCCCCATGCGTGCAGGGAAGTTTAGCCATCTGATTCCATAGTAATCACACCATTTTCATACAATAAAATATTGATTGAAGTATACAATGATATGATGTAACTACCTCTAGGTCCTTTTAGAAAATCCTTCTCTATTGTTGTGTAAGACTTCGTTGTATCTACTGAAAATTTGGTGATAAAACCTACAACAATACAGTCTAACCAGAAATCTACTGCCACGTAAATTTGTTATTAACTTGGTGTAACTGCGTGATCTCCACAGAATTTCACTCTAACTGTCTAATTTGATTTGTAGGGTGGTTGTATTTTAGCCTCAATAGCCACTCCTACAACAAATGTGGGAAATCACAGAAAAACACCTCATACACGTCGCTAAACACATATTTGTCAAGATATTTGTGTGGTGTTAGCTTATGGTTTATGTTGTCCTTCTGTGCAATATCAAGTTCCTTTTTTTTCAACCATCTTTTGATCTTCGCCTTTGTTAGATTCCATGGCCTGAACATTCCCTTCTATACTTTCATCCTCTGTGTGTTTCTTCCACATATATTGTCCACTCAATCCCTTGCAGTTCCAACTGACAAAATAACCATTTTTTGGTTAGATCTTTGACTTCTTACTTCTTCATGGGTTGACCCAGGTTTGAATCTCAACAGGTTTCCAACAAAACCCTCTAAAAATATTGACCCTCCTGGTAAACCAGAAGGAAACGTTGCGCACAAGGTGCACAACATAGTCTCACCCGAGATAGCTCCATGGGTGAATGAAATACCCAAGTGTTTGTAGTCTAGGAATGAGTGGGGATCTGGGATTGTGTTCTTCTTTATTTATGCATTAAAATTGTTATCGATTCAAGTATTTCTAAGATTCATTCATCTTTATCCTTATGCATGCATGTTAATAGATCTAGCTAATCATTCATTCATAAGATAATTATTGATAGAAAGTAAAAATTCAAGGAAAATCACACATAACACAAGTTTTACCATGGTTCACCCCCTCCTGGGGCTACGTCCACAGATACTTGGATTTGTTTCTCTTTTATTTAGTCTGTCGCAAAATTTGGCACTGCACACATTACATATTCAATCATACAATCATGATGAGGTTAAGGAGCTTCTGTGAGGTGTAATAGATCACACTAGGATCCTCATCCTATGACCTAACCCTCAAAATATATCTTATTTGTGTCTTCTACAACCTTATTACAATCAACAGTCTCTCAACAGTCATAATAATAATCATTAACTCACCAACAACCTTCAACAACAACTTCTAACCTACACCTCCTAGGTTCTTATTTATACTATTTTATAGGCTTATAGCTATTACAATTCTTATAAAAAACCCTAACCATATCATGGTTAGTCTTGCCTGCCTACGCACCATGTTGCTTTTCCTCTTGCATGCTGCATTTCCTTCTTTTTCTGCATGCTTCTTACTTGACATCTATTGTGCATGCTCCAAAATTGTTGGAAATACTAAGACAACTGAGAGGGGGGGTGAATCAGTTGTTACTGTGCGTACACAATCTTATGCCTATTGAAATATTATTAATGTTCTCCAAGTGATCATCAAGATTATGCAAGTCATGAACAACATAAATAATAAATATCAATCACACATATGATATACACAGAGAGAAATATTCATGAGGAAACCCATAAAGGGAGAAAACCTCTTCTTCTTAGAATGATAGGTAGTCTTTTAAGTTCTGTAGATCATCAATGTTTGAGCACCAAATCAAAATGAGGCTACAACATCTTCTTTAACAAGCTGCAACTTTTAGAGAGCACCAACCCTCTAGTTTCTCTAGCGCCCACTAGAAGGAAGCACCAACTCCCTGAGTGTTCCAGCACTAACTGGATAGAAGCACCAACTTCCAGTCACATAGGAACCAACTTGTATAATAGAGAAAAATGGTTCTCCCTTGCACCACCCTACCACCCTAGTTTTTCTGGCTGCAACCGGATGGAAGCTACAACTCCCTCTGTTCAAGAACCCACTTAAAAATCTTAGGAAAACAATCCTCCCTAGAACCACCCTACCACCCTGAGATATAAATATTTGCTTGATGAAATTTATTACAATGATACAGTATTTATCAATCTCTTACTAGTCTCATCACTGTTCTACTACACTGTTCTACTCTGCCTACATCAATGTCTTCCTGCTCACATCTTCTTGCACTTAAGTACTCGTACATTCTGCTATTTTCACCATTTCTTCTCTGTCCAGCTTATGTTCTTCATCTTTGCATTTTATCCCTCAGTTCATGCTGTAATCTTCATTGCTTACAGTTCAAATACTTTTTACAGAGAAACAACAAACTCTCTCTGTCATGGAATTTTTCTTTTATTCCTGCTCTCATTATCCATTACACTCTGCATCTCCAATGCTCAATTCGAGAATCTAAAAAATGCTCAGGCATCATGAGTCCAACGCTCAGAAACAATGATTCAACCTCTCAGGAACAATGATTCATTTAGTGTAACTGAATCGTAACTGATCAAGAAATCATGAAGTGAAACAACAACCCTTCAATCAAATTCTGTTTGATCAATGCCGTTGGATTATACACGCAGAGACCCTTATGAATTTTCAATGCATAACCTCCTATGTGCAGCCTAGAAACACTAGCTCCTTCCCCTATATTTTGATAATGTGACCTTGGGTGATGATATCATGTAACCATGTGAATGCGGGCACAACCAAAGGTGGTTTGAGATCAAACTATGTTTCACCCCGAAATTTACCTCGAGCCTCCACATGTCCTTTCTCCAAAACCGTGGTTTCAATTGTGGCCCACTCTTAAATTTTTAAAGTTCAGGCACCTTCAATCCTTGCAATGCAATGGTATTGTCAATCTCACGATATTGACCATACTCTTGAATAAATGGTTCAGATCTATCCTCTCAAGTCAATAGATCAGATCTAGCCTTCCTAAATCAACGACTGTGATTTACTTTGTGATTTAGGCTCCAAGAGTTTCAAATCTCAAACCCTAATTTTCTCTGTACACCAATATTCTAGAGTTGATGATCTGTAGACACCTGTCCTTCCCAATCAACGACTCTACCTCTACTTTCAAAATTTGACCTTTCAACTTGATCAACGGTTCTGCGGCCCCTTTCTCGATCAACGATAGAGATCTCCTTCAGGTCTCTGGACTTCTGAAATATCAAGTCTCAAACTTTACTTCCCCTTGAAGTATGCAGATTACTGCCATGCATCCTCTTGGATCAAACAATTGAGGCTTACTTCAGGTCTTTACCCAGAGTCCACAGGATTATGCCACATCTTTTCTGGATCAGACATCCTAGATTTACTTCGAACGATCCGACGCTTGATATCTTCTTCGAACGATCTGATGACTGAGATCTACTTCAGATGATCCAACGATCGATAATTTATTTCATCTTTTTGGGTCTCCAGGCTTTGGGAATTTCAAAAATCAAACTAATGCTCTGGAGTAGATGACCCAGATTCACTTCGGACGATCTGATGCTTGAGATATTATTCGGATGATATGACGACTGAGATCTACTATGGGTGATTTGACGATCAAGAATGTATTTTAGCTCTCGAACTCTTCGAGCTTCGGGTATTTCAAATCTCAACTAGAAATTCTTGAAATGATTTCTTTGGAGCATAAACTCCTCATAACTTTAGACCCGAAACCAATGATGTTCATTTGATCAAGATATTAGATCAATGAATCGATCTGTCTATGATGCAACTTTGCCTTAGATTAAATCCAACATATCTCCATATTTTCTTATCCCATCCTTCCACTTAATTCGATCCGATGACTGACAAAGATTCAGATAATCAAATTCTCAAACCTTATGCCCCGTTTATCCTATCCTTCACTTAACTTGATTTGATGGCTAACAGATATTTGGGTGATCGAATTCTCAATCGTTTTGCCCCACTTATCCTATCCTTCCATTAATTCAATATGACGACTGACGAATATTCAAATAATTGAATTCTCAAACCTTGTGCCCCGTTTATCCTATCCTTCACTTAACATGATCTGACGACTGACGAATATTCAAGTGATCAAATTCTCAATTGTTTTGGTTTGTCCTGTGGAGATGTTGATCCTGATCACGTTTTTGTACTGTGTTTTTCCTTTTGAGCTTTGATCTCTGCATACTATTCACTTCTCCTCCTGAGCTTATGATTTTCCTATTTTCCATCGTCATTGTTGTTCTTTCCATCAATGAAAAGCACACGCTTCATGTAAAACATACCAACAGTTAGGTCTTCCTTTCCAAAATTAGGTCTTTTCCAAAATATATATTTTCTCCAAAAATAGGCTTGTGCCCATAATAAAATTCATTCTAAAAATAGGCATGTTCCCAAAACCATTCATAGGCTCACCCTAATAAGATATGAAGAAATAACCTTACCATTACATCATCATATTCAACATAATTAAAATCACAAACATCAAGAAATAAGTTAAGATGTCTTTTGGCATCAATTGTTCCTTCTCCTAAAAATTCCTTCAAGGTACCCTTAGGGAGAACATTGAGGTCATGTTTCTCACCTCAAATATTTAAGGGGAAATCCCATACTCTTCTTCAGTTTCCAAATATTAGGTATTCTTGATTTCTTACATCACCTCCTCCACCTCCTTGTCTTTCTTCATGAGGTTCTCTTCGTGGTTCTTCTTGTGGTTGTTCATTTCTTCCCACCATATCTAGAGATATTTCAGGAATATGTTTTCCACTTCCTGGAATAGAGAGTTTCTTTCTTTTATTTCTAGTAGTGGGTCTCTTGTATTTGTCAAGCTTCAATCCCAACCTTGTTCTTGTGATTCTCTAGCTAGTATTTCGTTTCTTCAGTCTTATCGCTTGTCTCTCCTCTGTCTTCAAAAGAGTTCTCTTTCTTCTTCTTGGACCAATGTCTGCCAAGATATTTTCAATTCTTCTCTGGTTTTGACTATTGTTATTACCAGATTATATAGCTGATGTAAGATTCTTCATTGATTATTTAATCCAATTTCCAGGTGGGGTTGATTATCCTGGAGAAAAGTCATGTATCTTTCAAAAATGCTAAACCAGATTTCAAATTTCCATTCACGTCCCTAGTATGGTTGCCAAAAGTTTTGACGCTTGAATCTGTCAGGACTGAAACATAAACCTCAAGGGGATACAAATCCCCCTGTGTTTATATAGAGGTGGTACTCCTCTTTGTTTTAATATTTTCTTGGAACTCTAGATTTTTTAGAATATAGGACTTTCAGGAAGTTCGTCGTGATAATCAAAGAAATATAAAGATTGCAAGAAAAAGGTAACAAGATTTTTTTTTTTTTTAAAGAGAGTTCCTCGGAAATGACCAAGAACCTCACACTTCATATAATTGAAAAATATAGACAAAATTTCCTCACATCCATCATAGTTAAACTAAAGATTTCTGATCACATAAAATAAAAGAAGATGCTCTGCATGCATAAGATAAATATAATAGAGTTCACACATGGGGAGCTCAAATAAAGATAATGATAGATCAATCTCAAATAATTTATACTAAAAAATTAGAGTTATAAAATATAGCTAAAATTGATCCCAAAATGGTTCTCTTGGGATTTTTAAAAAATATATATTCTGTTACAAAGCCTTGAAGTTTAAATGTGTTTGTCCTTAGGACTAGGATTGGGGCTCCCGAATACCATAAATAAAATATAAACAAGAAGTAAGCTGTAGAAATAGGATGGTGGGCGATGACAGAGTAGCAAGACCTAGAAAGAAGACAAGAACAATTTATCAGATTTTGGTTAAATCTTTCTAGTCAAAGAAGCAGAGTAATTGGATGAAAAACTGATAAAGAAAGCAAGATATGATTAATATGAACTTACTATGATGGTCTCTCTCCCGTTCACTTGCTTGCTACTGTCATTTTATTGTCTTCATCGACGGTTATGTTGACGGACGAAATTGTCCGTCCGTCAATTGAGAGAGTGGAACCGGTCCGGGGTTGTCTAAATAACCCAAGCCGTTTGGAATGAACCACCCTGACGAGTTTAATGGCTCCATTGGCTGCTCTAAGGTCTTCTATGAAAACCAAAGAGAAAAATGATCTAAGCTAAGTAATCTAAACAAACTAAACTAAATAACACTAATAAAACAAACTAAATTAAACTAAAACTAAATGTAACTATTCTAACTATTACATAAAATCCACTAATTACTATTATAATAACTCAAATCAACTATCTAATTCTTAGCTGCAATATTACTTATTCACAAATGTACACTATAAACAATCAACAGATTTAATTAAAACCTGCAAAGCTCATGTATTTTCTTCCCTAAGACAGCTAAGAATCTCTTTTTGATTTTTATATTTTATGAAAAAGAAATAAACATTACTGAAATTAAACAATCTAATATATCTACTGAAATTAAACAATCTAATATAAATCTAATTATATCTGAATTAAAATACTTAATGAAAACAGTAAACAACAAACTAATTGACCTAGAAACGCTCCAAGTCTGCCCTGTGTATGATGACTTCTAAGCTGGTTGGAGGAGGAAACTCGCACCGGTTGGTCCGTAAGCTTTTCGTAAAGGATTGGCTGTGCTGCTCCTTGAAGTGTTTTACAGGACAAACAAGACATAAAAGAAAATCATAACAATCTTATGATTATAAATTCCTGCAATAAGGGAAACCTGTAATGGAAAAACTTATATATAACAATTCAATTTATGAAGAAGATAAACCTGTCATTCACAAAATGAATTAACAATTGTTACGTCTTTTATCTTTTTGGAAGGGACAAGATATGGATAACAGTGATTAAAATTATATCATTTGCACATGATTTAGATATCTAAAGTAGTCATAAACCATAAACAAAGTGATATACAAAACATGAAACAAAATGTTGATATATTGAGAAGCTAAAGCTGTGACAAAACATCAATTCTGCTCCATTCTGTATTAGAACTCCATATCCTTGTTCTCCCACGAATGAAGATGAACCTTATTACAAAAATCATAAGTATATATAACTTTCTCCACAGGGTAAAACATCCCTGTGGATAATTATCAAACAGTTTTACATAATCTGGGAAATATCCCCAAAATCATCTAAACTAGGAAATGAAATGCAGGTGAAATCTTGGAAACATCCCCTAACTGCTCAACAACTCAATTGCAAATTCGAATTTACCTGCAATAGAACACAAATACCAAATTAGAAAGATATTTCAGTAACAAAACACAAAGAAAATGATTCTACAGACTTAGCTACAGAATCACCTGATTCTGTAGCTAGTCTAAAATAGCACACAGGACCAGATAGCAATCAAATAAAATCTTTTCAAAAGAATCAAATCCTATTTAATTTAATTTTAATAAATATTGAAAATGAATTACTATAATTCCAATGAATTTATCATTCAAATCAAAACAAATCCAAAAATGATTCAAACGAAATAGGGTAAGAATGCTCTATTTTTGAACTGCCATTAAATCGGGTCAAATAATAACCACACTGTTTCATATCCAAATGCAATTACAAGTAAATCGCATCGTATCCAAAATCGATATAGTTATAATTGAACATAATCACAATCGATTGGTTACGGCTGTGCATAAAATTCACATTGTGTTAATCAAATATCAAACTGTTACGACTATAATCAAAACGAAATATGCATAACAGTATCCACAAACTTTGCCATAGTCTTCGGTCGCTGAGTGTCATGCGGTTAACAAATATGACCAAAATAATGATCGTAACCATCATTGACTCGTTATAGTCATATCAACAGATTGATATCATTCAATTAAGTGCAACGATAGGTAAATTGTTTCAATTGTAACTGAATGAAATCATACTCAATGAATATCGACCCAATGAGTCTCATGATTGATAACCACACAGTCAACAGACAAGGGCATGATAAAATCAACAGAATCCATGAACTGGGCAATAATCAACACAAATCTTCACTGATTTAATTATAGAAACAAATCGTAATCCTGGGCAGAATCAAATTCAAACAATATATTTATTGCAATCTGATAAACACAGTTTGAATAGATTTGGTTGGGTATAACAGCTACGATTCATATCTATTCTCAATTCGGTCATGCAACAACAGGATGGTATTCGAATTGGTCGGAAAATATACAATCACAGCAGTTAACCATAATTGCCAACAATATCGCATAGCATATAACCAATTCGAAATGAGATATTGACTGTGTTCAAAATTGGAATACCAACAACAACCTGTGTTTAGAAAATATTAACACCTTCGATTATCAACAGAGCATTCAATTGAAACCAATTTAAAACAAATCAAATCTATCCAACGATCCATCGAATCAAAGCCAAATCCAATCAAAATTTAAACAACAATGAAAATTGATTTATCAAAACCAAATTATATACAAAAGTGCATGCTTATGCAACAGAGCAGATCCATGATATAAACAGAGTTCATGAATTTGTCATATAAATAGGTGAAAGTCATACCAGCGAGGTTGATCTAGCTATGCCAATTTTTAATTGACGAATGTTGTTGCCGACTCCACGTTCTTAAACAAAATCAAACTAGTTGTTCTCTGTTTCTTATCAGTGGATGGCATTTCACCCTTTTGACCAGAGAGCCTTGCAACTTGATCCTCCAGAGCATGAATTCTGGACTGCAACATTGGAACATCGAGGTAATACCTATCTAACCATACGCCACATTGATCACACGGTGGAGCTGCTAGTTGAGATGGAACAGGAGGGGGTTTCGACGAGTCACCAGGAGTTTCACATGGCATTTTTATGCCGGGATAATTTGGATCATTTTGCAAACAAGGTGGTAGGTTCTTCACAAAATCATATGTGGGTTTATCACACATGCCTTCGGAATAGGGATATTCGCTTGCTAGGTAGCGCTCAATCTCTGAGTCAGAATCTTCACTTACCACAATAGGGTCAGGGTTGACAGGGATTTTAGGTTTGTTTCTTTCCATGCGAGATATTAATTGAGTGTTTTTCTTGCCTTTAGAATTTGCATTAGGTTTGGTCTTGGGATTTTTAGTCACGAGTTTAACATTTTCCACATCTGTGGTCACAGAATTGGGTAGATCAATAGGTGGCTCGGGTAGTGGTTTGGGTAGCAGAGAACTATAAGGGACAGGGGGTACTAACTTGCTCTTTCTCACCACAGGTTTATCAACCTGTGGTGGGTTCGAGTCCTCAAACTTATTGCGTTGAATAAAATCATTCCAACAGTCCCGACGTAATCCCAAATGACAGACCACAAGCATTTTAATTAACCCAAAATGAAATAGGTTGTTGTCGGCCTGGTTTTGTTTGTACCTTTTGGAAATTTTAAACAAACTCCTATGAAGGTAGAACGGCATGTTAAGCTCATAGCCCATGAAAACCATCAGTAGTCGAAGGTGATACAAGAACACGAAACCATACCTGACCTCGCAAGTAATGAACTGCTTGGTTACCATGAGCAAGTCGTGCCAGCACTGCTTTAGCATATTTGCAGGCAAACCCTTGTCACAAGAGCTCAATCTTCGTGACTGGAAGAGCAATGTCCATGGGACATATTCTACTTTACAATTTTTTGACCACCTCTGTCCAACAACAGGTAGACCAATAGCTAGACTGAGAAATTGTTCATCAATTTCCAACTGCACATCCCCAACCTTGGCTCGGCAGCCATCGAAGGTTAATGCAAATTGCCGAGCCACGTTAGGGTTATAACCATCAAAGTTTTGTATGAACGAGAGCCATCCGAATTCTTCCAGGTCACTGTAAGCACCATCAAACATCAACAATGCCTGGCAACCATTGGGTTCAGCCCTCACGACTGGAGCCATGGCACGGGCAACATGATAGGGTTCGGATCAAACACACAGGAGCATAATCGATAGGGCTAACAACTGCAAGCGCTCAAAGAGGATGCAAATCAATATGCGTGTGCGAAGGTGGTGGGTTAGTTCACCGCCATGCAAAACATTAATGGCACAATACAACATTGTTTAATCAATTATGACACCACTCAAACCACATTAATCGGTTAACACAAGGATTTAAACGATGGATAGTGATACCAAGGCACCATTGTATCGTTTGAAACCATGAATATATAATCAACCCAAAGTTAATACTTTCCATTAATCAATGTAAAACCAAAACCATATATCAATGTGCCATAGTATAATCAAACCTTGCCATTCAATATGACACCAAACTCATGCGCTTGTTGCACAATATATAATCAAAGTCTTATAACATTGTGACCAATGACTTTATGAAATCGATAAGCTAAGAGGTTATGATAGTAAGGATCACATTATATAAAACAAGATCAACCATGACCCTTATGAAATCAAATATAACTGATAACTTATCATGCTCAATGCCTTACCAAAAAAAAAATCAAGTTGCGAATCAAAGTAAAGATAGGCGAATGGACATAGTTCGAAAAATCATTCCAACCACTTAATAATAAACCAAATGTAAGTGCCAATCAGAATATCAATAAAATACTATGACAGTCCAAGTAACGATGGAGGAGTTTTCACGCTTTCAGTCGTGAAAACTGAATTAAAACCAATTCGCAAATGTCGCATGAAATAAAAATATCGTCTTTTTGCAAAATGTGACAGAAATTTGAAGCTCAAGAGACATAGGTGTAGGCAACTTTTAGGGCAATTGAAAAAATTTAATTGGCTGCCACCAATGGCGACACACTAAGAGAAGCAGTTATCTCTGTTGAAAGAAACAAATTCAGATTAGGACGACAAAGAAAATTTCAACTCAAAAACAACCATAAGAAAATCGTACAAACATATCATTTACTATCTTTTCCAGCGATGTTTTAAAAGATGAAAACCAATAATAGTCTTAAGATCAGTAAGTCACGATATTAATGATAAGATCTTCAATACTGTTGGCATGGCCACTGCTGCCAGCAGGCGTCTATAGCCTCAATAGGGTTTCCATTTAACCCACTTGGACGTCTGTATCCTGTCAAGAAGCTCTAGATCAGAATAAAGGACTTAAAAGAGGTTTCTTATAATTTTTCATATTTTCATTTACCCGACATTGCTTCGCTGCCAGCGGACCTGTTCAGTACCCCGGCGAAGTTGTCTTGGCGCCATGCTTGCATTTATCCACTGCCAGCGGACCTGTTCAGTATCCCGGCGGGTTTACAAACAATTCCCACAGCTCTTATTGACATTTTTATTTTGTTTTTATTTTATGGATAGCTGAGCGGGGTGACACTGAAAAATCTTGATATTTTTATCATATTTTTTAGACCTCATTAGAATTTTTGACACTGTCCTTTATTCAGCTCCAGAAATGTTTTATTTCTAAAACAACTTACTATGACAGGGAGATATCCTTTTGAGTCATTCCTTTACGGAAAAGGGACAGCGTAAAAAGATAATAGATGATCATGACAAACTTCACTCAGAGATTGAAATTAGTAAACTTCTTTCAAACAGCAAAATTTTCCAACATAAATATCAATTTCAGAAATATATCATTGATGTTCGTACAACCTTTCAGAAGTTATTTCAGCGAAGAGATTTTCTTATGGTCTTTATCTGAATAGCTCAGTACACAGGCATGCATATGTTTCAAAAACACACAAAACTGATCATTCAAATCAAAATAAAAAACAAAAACAAAGGAAAAAATAAAGACAAAAGGAAATATTTACATAATATACAAAGACAGTAATCATGCAAAGTATCTTTTCAGGGCTTGGCCATTCACCGGGTAGGTGTCAAGCTACCCTTCAAGATTCTGCAATTGAAAGGAACTAGGACCCAACTTTTCAGCAATAAAAAATGGCCCAAGCCACAAATTTTGAAACTTGGTATGCTCACCCTTTCCTTCGTGTGGTTTGTCCCACTTTAAGATGAGATCGCCTACTTCAAAATTCCTATCAAAAGCAGAATTAGAATTGAACCAGCTTTTAATCAATTGTTGATGTTGGTCTAACTTACGCTTAGCTTGGGTTCTTACTTCTTCTAACTTCATCAAAGCGTTAATGCGGCTTTCTAAAGGGGGACAATCTTCTTTTTGAACTTTTTGTGACAATTGGAGCGAAGGAAGAAGAATGTGAGGTGGCAGAATGGCTTCTCTGCCATAAATGAGAAAAAAGGGGGAATTACCTATAGCAGCTTTAGGTGTTACCCTATCATCCCATAGTGCATTCAGCAGTGCGTTGTGCCAGTTTTTGTGATTTTCATCCATGGTTCTCTTGATAATTTTGATCAAGTTCTTGTTTGTTGATTCTGCTAGGCCATTGCCCTGGGGGTAGTAACTAGCAAAATACTTCAGCTTTATTCCCTTCTTTAAGGCGAACTCACTCATCTCAAGAGAAGAAAAGTATGAAACGTTATCAAAGACTAGATAATCAGGGATGCCAAAATGGGTGATGACATTCGAGTTTAGAAAAGCGATCACCTGACTTGTGTTAACAGTTCTTAGCGCGACGGATTCGGACCATCGAGTAAAGTAATCAGTGGTTGTCACAATGTACTTGTGCTGTTGTGAGGATGGAGGGTTAATAGGACCAATGATATCAAGGCCCCATTGCTGGAAAGGAGAATCGACTGAAACGGGTTGCAAGGGGAAGGCTGGTTTTTGCAAATGCCCTGACGCTTTCTGACAGATAATACATTTACGACATAAGGCATGGGTGTCCCTAAAAAGTGTTGGCCAGTAATAACCAACTCTTAAAACCTTATGAGCAGTGGTGTCACCACCGAAGTGACCACCAGCTTCTCCTGCATGCAACTCAAGCAAGACTCTTTCTGCTTCGTCCTTTTCAAGACAACGCATCAGTACGCCATCGAAATTTCGATGAAACAGTATACCATTAACCAGGTGAAAGGAGGCGGATTTTAGTCTCAAAGATCTTCTTTTGGCAGGGTCAAGGTGATGGGGTGCTGATCCATGTTCAAGACAAAATTGAATATCATCGTACCAAGGACTTACGAGGTTTTGTGTGCAACATATCAAACTCTGATCGTGTTGTTCTAGGTATGACGTATCACTATCTTCTTGCTGTTTGGTTTCTGAATCAACAACCAGCTTACACAATCCTTGGCCTCTCACAATCTGTGATGGGGTGATCTCTAAGTCATACTCCTGTAAGGAGGTGACCCAGTTGGCTATTTTCTCTCCTAACTCCTTTTGCACTAACAAGTTCCTTACGACAGGGTAGGGGACAATGACCTTCGTCCTTGATTTCAAAAGATATGACCGAAAATGCTTAACTACCTTGAAGACAGCGTAGGATTTCCGATCGACCGCTGGGTAGTTAAGTTCATCACCTTTGAAAGCAGAGCTCATAAAGGCGATAGGTACTTCGTTGTTTTCAGAATTCTTCTGAGTTAGGACCGCGACATAGGAACGATCAGAGGCAAAAGTATAGAGTGTAAAGTCTTGAGAGAAATCAGGGCTCATGAGAGACAGAGCATCTATTATGGCCTTCTTTATAGCATTGAAAGCTTGGTCTTCTGTAGGTCCCCAGTGATATTGGGTGTCTTTCTTAATCAGGTTCTGGAGAGGCCTGACCATTTCGGAGAAACTGGGGACGAATCTTCTCACGAAATTAATCTGGCCTAAGAAAGACTGCATGGATTTTTTGGAGGTAGGCGGGGGAATTTTAGCAGTGACTTGGGTCCTCTCAGGGTCAATAATCATTCCATCACTAGACACAATGAATCCTAGTAATTTACCTTGTTCTACTGCAAAGATGGACTTCTTGGGGTTCAAGGAGATGCCATATTTACGACATCGTAGCAGAACGGCTCGTAAGTGAGCTAGATGATTGTCTTTGTTTTTATAATAAATGGTCACATCATCTAAGTAGACTACTACGGAGTGATTGATTAAGCCTCTAAAAGCAATGTCCATTGCTCTCTGAAAGGTAGCACCGGCATTAATCAATCCAAAGGGCATTTTGCGATAAGCATAAGTGCCCCACGGGGTATGGAAGGTAGTTTTTAATTGATTTGACGGAGACATCAAGACTTGGTTGTATCCAGAGAAACCATCTAGTAAGGATAGCCTCTCGAAACCAGATACTTGTTGAAGAATCTGTTCCATGGGAGGGACAGGATAATTATCTTTATCAGACGCTTTGTTGAGGTTTCGGAAATCGACACAAAGTCGAATTTCCCCGTTCTTCTTCCGTACTGGGACGAGGTTGGACACCCATTGAGTGTGTCTAACAAGAAAAATTATTTTAGCACTAAGGAGTTTATTCAATTCTTTTTGTACGGTCGGTTCTAGTTTAGGATGCATTTTCCTCAGTTTCTGTTGGAAGGGTAAGGTTTGGGGCTTCATTGGGATGACATGCTGTATAATATTAGGATTGAACGTTTTAAGATCATCGTAAGTCCAAGCAAAGACATCCTTGAATTCTTTAAATAATTTCACAAAAGCATCTTTTTCTTGTCTAGAACATCCCAAGCCTAAGTTGATACACTGAGGATTTTCACTAGTTCCTAAATTGACTTTTTCATAAGACGACGAGGAACTGTTGGTTTTACAATTGACCGTCTTTTTAAATTTATCTTCAAAATCATAAAACTTTTCTAGTCTATCAACAGATTTGGGTATGGAATTTACCATGTTCGATAGAGCCTCAGGAGATTTCGGATTAGGTATTACCGTAAAGTCGTGCAAATTGTCGTCGTGCGTTTGTTCATCTATCACATAGCCTTGAAAGGTTTCTTCCATGTGCAGAAAGTTAATGATCTGCTGATCATCGTTAAATACTCTCCAGTTTGTGATATTGTCAGAAACGGATGGTCAAAATGATAGCTCCACGGAGAATGCTTTTGGGGATAAGCCTTCTACAGGAAGAAGTTTAGAGGCAACATTAGCTAGTAAATCTACTTCGGCATTGTTTAATCTAGGAATGAAATTTATAATAAAATCATAAAATTTGTTCATTAAACTCCATACCTCAGACTGGTAAGATTTGAGATGAGGGGAAAGACAGTGTATAGAATCTCTTACCTGCCTGACCATTATCTCAGAGTTGCCGAATACAATTAGATTTTGAATGTGCATGTCCAAAGCTTTTCTGAGACCTTGTAATAAAGCCTCATATTTTGCAACATTGTTAGTGCATTCAAATTCTAATCTACAAGCCAATAATGTTTTGTTACTTGCCGGATCGATAATGATGCAACTAGCACCAGCTCCTTCTTTAGACTTGGACCCATCAAAATATAAAGACCAAATTTGATTTCCATCGGGCTCACAGGACTGTTGGATAGAAGCTGTTGGTTGCGTACATGCTTTGATCTCGGATTGCTGTTGTGGATTGTTGATAGGTGAAACTTCAGCCATGAAATTTTTGAAGAAGGTGTCCATCCCTTGGACTTCATGTGAATCCGTCGGAGGTGTGTATGGTTGTTCAAGTCTGTTACCGTGAACTTGAGGTAACGCTCACGATTCACCCTGATTTTGTTGGGCTTACTATTTTCTGGAAGCCATAAGTGAGACCAGTCCATTGCGAAATAACCATGTAGCTGCTCCGACCAGTCCCTACTCAAAAACATGCCATACACTTCTGGAATATCCACCACAATTATATCAATAACCTGATGAACTTTTGGGTTAGACGATAATATGATCAATACATTTTTCAGTTCTCCTATAACTTTAACATCTGTTCGATCAAGTTGTATGATTTTCAAAGAAGATGGTTCTACTTCAGCGTTAATCTTTTGGCAAACTGACCAAGGCATCACATTTGACGATGCTCCTGAGTCAACCATACAATTATGCACATTTCTGTTGAAGATTTCGAAAGTTAAAAGAAAAGGAGGTACATTCTTGCGAGTACTTAGAGTTGTAGCTTGTGGTTTCTTACTCGCATTTTCTAATGCTACTTTATCTACATTATTCACATTATTTACAGGAGTTACATGAAGGATTCCTTTATCTTAAGGATCAGAATTAATTTTTGTGGAAGCCTTCTGCGGAACTTTTCTTTGCACAACCTTATTACCATTTGAATTACCATTCTTGCCATTGTCCAAAATATTTTGCAACATCTTCTGTAACAAAAATGGAAATTTCAACAACTCGTAAATAGAAATGTTAGCCCTTAATTTTTTAAGATCTTCAACAACATCATAATCTAATTTAGGGCCAACATTACTTTTTTTAGCTTCTGTTGATTTAGATGGCTTTGGAGGTAAAGTTGTAGTGTTCTCGGCAGGAGGATGGTTTTTCGTCTTACTCCTACTTTTGTAAGGGTGAACAGTCTCAAAGTTAGCTTGGAAGATACTATCAGAGAAGTGTCCAAAGATATTTGGAGAATACTCTTCTTCTTGAGTTGTTTCCTGCTCGACTTCCTCTTGAGGGATTTCAGGAGGTATCAAGTCATCTTGGGCCCCTAGAATTGTCTGAAGAGCATATTGCAAACTTTCTAGGTTCAAGCCTTCGGGGTTTGGATTAGGTCGGTTGGTGGGAAAAGGCTTTTGGAAAGGAGGTTTGTAGGGTCCTTTACTCGAAGAGGCTTCTTCGGTCGACCTTTTTAAATCTACAACTTGATTAGATAATTTTTGTACAACTTTGGTTAAATTTTCCAAATCAGAATTTTCGGGTTGTGTTTTGTTTTGTGTAGGTCTGGGAAGAATTTCAATCTTCTTTTTGGAAGAAGAAACAGTCTCAGTCTCATTGCTAGAAGAGTCCTTAAGGCTAAGTATATCTTTTTCAATCTGAATAGCCTCTTCAAAGGCTTCTAACAACGTTGCCTTTTTAGAATGTTTCACCCAAATAGCTATACTTTGATGTAGAGCTTTAGTATAGTAAGCTATTACAAGACTCTCAGCAGGCATAGAGTCTGCAAGGATTCAATTTTTAAGTGTTAAAAATATTTGATTAAAATCTTTAACTTTTTCTTTCGGGTTCATTTTTAAGATTGAAAGGTACATGACTAAGACTTCCAGAGGTTTACCATCTCCAAATTTTTCTAAAAAACATGACTCAAACTTTTCCCAAGACACTATAGTATGAGGTTGTTGGGCAAAGTACCAAGTGGATGCATTACCCTCAAAGGTGTAAGGGAACAACCTACATACAACATCTTCATGTTCAATGTTACGGATTCTGATGGCTAACATAAATTTTTTGATATGATCTTCAACTATCTGTTTTGAATCAGGATCAAAATTAGGAAGCCATTTCTCCGGGTGCTTAGGTAAAGGGTGCTGGGCTCCAGGTACAACTACAACATCCTGGTCCAACCAGGGTCTAGCAGGGTTGTTCTGATTTTCCATTGGGGTAGTAGGTGTGGAAGGCTGAGAAGGTGAGTTGCCTTCGTCAGAAGAGGAATCTCCCCCGGAAGAGGAAGGAGACGAGGGAGGTGGTGAAGGAGGTATCCTAGATCCTCCAGCAGCAGGATTTATGTCTGGATTTGTAGGATTCATAGTGGGATTAATATCACCTAACTGTTCTCTGATATCAGAGAAGTCTAAAGGTTGACCCCATGGGCGGTTTGGTCACCTAAGACTGGCTAAGGCACTATGTGTCTTGATAAGAGATTGACGAACGATCTCTTGGAGATCACCACCTGTAGGATTAGGGGTTGCTGGCTCAACTGTGATCTGTGGATCTTCGGTTGAAGTAGTTGATGTTTGAGGGGGGATATTATCTTTTGAACGGATTCTATTCACTATAGGTGTGCGATTAGGTGGAGGAGGAGTCTTGCGACCACCTCGTGCCATTAATTAAGTTCAGGCCCTCCTTCTAGCACCATTTGTTGACGGGCGAAATTGTCCATCCGTCAATTGAGAGAGTGGAACCGGTCCGGGGTTGTCTAAATAACCCAAGCCATTTGGAATGAACCACCCTGACGAGTTTAATGGCTCTGTTGGCC
>JASDQU010105083.1:136566-147052 GCA_032191745.1 Picea mariana
CCTCAGTGAGTAGCCGCTCCCACCAGGACCTTATTACAAACGGCCCGAAGAGTCAATGCTCTCCACTCCTCTCAGGAGTCTCTACCCACAGTACCTTCTGTTGCGACCTCCCTTCGCAAATCGGGAAATCGCGATTCGGGAATTCGCGGTTCACACGAACACAGTTCACAAGCAGATCTAAACCCCAAACCCCGATGGGTCAACGGTTCAACACTTTCACGCGTCGGGGTTTTCCCTATCAGGATATCGCACCCCGCGATTTCAATACTCTATATTTAAACACCCCGAGTGCCGAGGTGCCAGTTCCTCGAGATCTCGCCACCTGTCTTCCACTAGTACCTGGGGTCCCACACTGCCACGTCGCTCCTCCACTCGTGTGATCGGGGATCGCGGGATCGCAATTTCAACTGTCGCAAGTCCTTTGCATTGGGAAATCCTGAATGTCGAACCCCCGAATCTCCAGATTCATGCCACCTATCCCTCCGACAATCGACGACTCTCGTCAAATCAGGAAATCGCGTTTCGCGATTTCACGAGGCATGGAACTCTTACCCCGCCAAACTCCGAACGCCGAAACCCCAAAGTCTGATGGGCTTTAATCCTCCTCGCCTACGCTTACGGGTTATCTCCCTCGCAACTCTTCCACGATCCAACGATCCTTGGGACTTTGTGATTTCTTTCGGCAATTCCTGGCCGATGATTCCCCGCCTTGAAAACCTGCTTTTCTCCGAAGCTTCTTTTGGTTCAAATATCACTCAGGTTTGTTCCCACAGTATGTATGAGGAACTATCCCTCCTGATCTTATTTCCTCTGCTTCTTTCAGGGGTTCTATGCACACCCTGAAGCACAACCTCAACAACTCTCAAAGTGTTGATCACTTTGGAATTCTATGCACTCCAGGCCATAGGAATCCCTGCCTTCTTTTGCTCAAGCTAACGACTGAAAACTTCAAGTTCGACCTGCAATTCTCCTGCATGGTTCAAATAACCCAACACAATTCTGACAGAGGGAATAAGAGTTAACTGTAGAGCCCCCTCAATGCACTCTATGCAGAGGAATTCAACTGCACTCTATGCAGGAATCTCCTGGCTCGGACAGAGAAACAATTGAAACTTATTCTCTCAATCTCTCAGATTTCAAAACCTACCGTGAAATCAAATACATAGCACATAACACAAAAGAATAAAAAGAAGCAAATATGCAACAACACAATGCCAGCAACACACAGAGAATAATCACATCCATGGAATTGAATCAACCTTCTCTATTAATTCAATATATGTACATGGGGATTCTTCACAAGTTCTTTGCTCTGCTCTCCTCTTACTCTCAATGCTTGATTTCTAATGTTACAATGATACAAAGGAGGGTGCCTATATTCCGTTTGCCCTCTCGAAATCTACAACTATCAAATCTACAATGAATTCCTATCTAACAGCATTAAAACCATTAAATGCCTTCCTATCTATAATACATTACAAGTGTGCTTCTTATGAATGCTTTCATTCAAATGGTGGCACAACAACTTTCCAAAGTATTTCAAAAAGATATGTGCTGGCGCTGTCCAGCTGTATGTTCTTTACTCCACGCGCTGGCTCGCTTGATGAAGTGTGGATGCTCCTGCATCATACTCCTCGGCTCAAAAGATTTCATGGGCTCGTGTCCATGAGCTCCTACACAGTCTGCCCATGCTGCTGTATCACTGCCTCGGTTTCCCATCTAGCATCCTCCATGGGGTGGTTCTTCCACTTCACCAGGTATTCAAAGTACTATTTTCTCCTAGTCTTCCTGCCTACTCTTTTATCCAGTATGCACTCCATCTCAGGCTTTTGTGCAACTGGCAATTGCTTCTGCCACTGGATCACTAATTGTTCATCAGTTCCAGCTCCTTTATCCTCGGTCCTGTAGGGGTATAAATCTGAAATATTGAAAATCGGAGATATCCCAATGCCCTCTGGCAACTCAATCTCATACGCATTCTCCCTGAATTTCTTCAGGACTCTACACGGCCCAATTTTCTTCATCTTGAGCTTGTTATACGTTCCCCTTGGGAACCTTTCCTTCCTTAGGTGCGCTAGAACCATGTCCCCAACTTCAAACTGAAGTTGCCTTTTCCTCTGATCGGCTCTACGCTTATACTCCTGGTTTGCCTTCATCAGTCGCTGCTTCACCTGTGTGTGACGTTCTTGTATTGCCTCAGCGAATTCCTCAGCTCTCGCGCTGCTAGTTTCAGCCTGTTCTGACTCCTTGAGCTCAGAAACTCCTCTTGGATGTGTCCCATACAAAATCTGAAATGGACTCTTACCTGTACTCCAATTCAATGAATCATTGTACGCAAATTCTGCCTATGGTAGGATCTGATCCCAACTGCTGTGATGCTCAGTTACTAGACTTCTCAAAAGATCCCCCAGGCTTCTATTGACCACCTCAGTCTGTCCGTCTGTCTGTGGATGGTAAGTAGAACTGAATGCCAAGTCAGTCCCCAGCTTCTTCCATAGCGTCCTCCAAAAGTGACCTATGAACTTCGTGTCCCGATCCGAGACTATTCTTCTCGGCAATCCATGCAACCGCACAATCTCTTTGAAAAACAAATTTGCGATGTGGGTTGCATCGCTGATCTTATGACATGGAATGAAATGTGCCATCTTTGAGAACCTGTCCACCACTACAAAAATGGAATCAACTCCTCACTGTGTTCTCAGCAAACCCAACACAAAGTCCATGCTAATGGCTTCCCATGGCCTCTCGGGTATGGGCAATGGATGATAGAACCCTATGTTCTTCTTTCAGCCCTTCGCATGTCGACATATTCGGCACCTGTCAACAAATCGATTTACATCAGCGCGCATGCCAGGCCAATAATAAGATTTTCTCAGCTTGGTGAATGTCTTGTCATGTCCAAAATGACCTACTAAGCCTCCACTATTCTTTTCCTTCACCAAATTCTCTCTCATAGAGCAATTTGGAATGCACAATTGATTGCCTTTGAACAACAATCCATCCTGGATCAGGTAGTCAATCCACAGACTCCTATCCCTGAGAACTGGGTTCTTGGCTGCCTTGTATGCCTCGCCAAAGTCTGTGTCACCTGCATACATATCTTTCAGATTCTCAAAACCCAAAGTCTTGACCCTGAATTCCTGCAACGATAAACATTTTCTGCTCAAGGCATCAACTACCTTGTTGGCAGTCCCTGAAATGTGCTTTATCACAAATGTAAAATTCTGCATGTATTCCACCCACTTTGCATGCTTCTGATTCAACTTCTCTTGCTGACTCATGAACTGTAACGCATGATTATCACTATACAGAACAAATTCCTTGGGTATGAGATAATGCCTCCACTTTTTCAATGCATGTATAATGGCATAGAACTCCTTATCGTACGTGGAATATTTCAGCTTTTCATCATCCAGCTTCTCGCTGTAATATGCAACAGGTCTATCATCCTGACTCAAGACCCCTCCAACAGCATACCCACTGGCATCACATTTCACCTGGAAGGTTTTCTGAAAATCAGGCAACACTAACACTGGTTGCTAAGTTATCTTTCGCTTCAACAAACTGAAGCTCCTTTCAGCCTCTATTGTCCAATGGAAAAACTTATGCCGCTTCTTCACAGTGTCCATCATTGCGGCACTGATTCCACTAAAATTATGAATGAATTTTCTATAGAAGCTTGCCAAACCGTGAAAGCTTCTTACCTCAAAAACATTCCTTGGCGATGGCCAATTCCTGATTACGTTCACCTTCTCAGGATCCATCTTCAATTCATTTTCCGTGATTACAAAGCCCAAATAAATGAGTTCTGTCTGCATGAAGGAACACTTCTTCAAATTGATCAGCAACTTCTCCTGCTGCAGTCTTCTCATCACAATGGCCAAATGCCTCACGTGTTCAGCCTTCATTTTGCTGAAAATCAATATGTCGTCTAGATACACGACAACAAATTTGCCAATGAATTCCCACAGGACTTCATTCATCAGCCGCATAAATGTGCTTGGCGCATTTGTCAAGCCAAATGGCATGACCATCCATTCGTACAAACCCTCATTTGTTTTGAATGTTGTTTTCCATTCATCTCCCTCTCTCATCCAGATCTGATGGTATCCGCTCTTGAGATCAATCTTTGAGAAGTAATTTGCCCCACTCAGGCAATCCATCAAGTCGTCCATTCTCAGTAGTGGAAACCTGTACCTGCTGGTGATTTTATTAATCTCCCTGGAGTCTGTACACATCCTCTAGCCTCCATCCTTCTTTGGACTCAGTATCGTTGGAACGACACACAGACTCAGACTCTCCCTCACCAGTCCTTTATCCAGCAGATCCTGTACCTGCCTCTTGACCTCCTTGTTCTCCTGAGGTGTCAACCTGTACGCTGCCTTATTTGGTAAAATTTCTCCAGGTATGAGGTCAATGTGGTGACTCACACTCGCCATCGGTGGCAACGAACAAGGTATTTCGTCCACGATGATATCAGCGAACTCTCCCAACAGTTCCTGAATCTCTTTCGGCAAGTCGTCCACTCTTGTGCTTGTCAGGACAATTTTCAGCTTCATGACAACAAAGAACTGTGGATCTTCATTCTTCTCCAGCTCTGTGAGAAGCTCTTTCCCACTCATGAGAAGTATCGTGCTGGTTACTTCCGGCTCCACCTTCTTATCCTTCCCCGGAAGCAATGTATGTGTTCTTCCATCCTTCTCCAAGGTGTAGGTGTTCATCCTTCCGTCATGAACAACATTTCTGTCAAACTGCCATGGTCTACCCAATAATACATGACAGACATCCATGGGTATAACGTCACATAGAATTTCATCCCTATATTCACCCATTTTAAAATTGACCAAGCATTGCTTTGTAACACATACCTGGTGTCCTTTCTGCAGCCATGACACTCTGTATGGACTTGGGTGTCTGTGCGTCTCCAGTGCCAATTTCTCCACCATCTCGGTTGAAATGAGATTATTGGTGCTTCCACTATCCACTATGACCTTGCATTTCCAGCCCTTGGTCTTGCAAGTCATCCGGAACAATTTGCATCTTTGAGTTGTGTTCTCCACCTCTTTCTCAGGTTTCAAGAGAACTTTGTGCACTGTCATTGACTTCCCACTTCCAGTATCTTCATCTTCAACATCACGCCTCTGCGCCTCAGTGATGTGAGCCTTTCCTCTATCCATCTTCCTATCTGGACAATCAACGGCTTTTTGTCCATCCTTCCCACATGTAAAACATGTGATAATTCCTCCTCGGCCTCTTCCCCTACCTCGGGTATGAGGAAAAGTGTTGGCATCAGCATATCCTCCTTGCTGATCATCTTGCTGCCTCCTCATCTTAGAAATTTGCTACCTCTGCTGTGAGGTTCCACCTCTTTCAGCTTTTCCCTGAGGCTTTTTCCACTCCTCCTTGGGTTTTTGTGTTCTCTCTTGGGCAACTGCTTTGCCTCTGGGCTGGCTTCTGCCTCGCCCTCACTGTCACTGCTTGCAGCTCAGCTTCTCTTCGGCTTTTAAAGCCATCTGGTAAGCATCTTCCACCGTCCTGATGGTCAGCATGCTTAGCTCGTCCTGAATGTCATACCTCAACCCATTCAGGTATCTTGCCACCTTTTCGTCATCACTCTCCCGGTGACCCGCTCGAATGTTGAGCCTGTAGAACTCCTCGGTGTACTCCTTCACCATCATCATATTCTGCCTCAGGTTTTGCATCCACCTGAACAGAGTGATCTGGTAATCTCTCGGGATGAATTTCGCTTTCATCTTAGCGATCATCCTGTCCCAGCTCTTTATCTTCTGTTTTCCTTTGGAACGCCTGTCCGCCTGCAGCTCGTCCCACCATAAGGCTGCATGTCCTTTCAATTTAGTGACAGCATGCCTCACCTTCTTGTCCTCTTCGATATCTTCATAATTGAAGTAGGTGTCGAGTGCTCGGATCCAATCCATCAACTCTTCTTCATTCAGGCTTCCCTCATAAGCTGGAATGTCCATCCTCACCTTTGCGCTCATCCTCGTGATAGCCTTGATTAATCGCTCATTGACTGCCTCTTCTACTGCAACTCCACCTTGCGGTACAACATCAGCTTCGCCTTCGGAGTCACTCAGATCTCCTGTATTTGTTGTGCGCCTCTGCGCTGCTTCCATATCTTCCATTCTAGCATGAAGATTTCGTATTTCCCTCTCCATTTCTATATTCTTTTCACGACTTCTTCTTTCCCTATATAATTCCCTCTCCTTCTCTGGATTGGGTGATTGCCTACCTCTTCTTGGTGGCATTACGTCTTCTCTTCCTCTCTACTACAAAAAGAAAAGATACCCCGGCTCTAATACCACTTGGTTGCGCCCTGCCCCTCAGCGAGAAGCCGCTCCCACCAGGACCTTCTTACACACGACCCGAAGAGTCAATGCTCTCCACTCCTCTCGGGAGTCTCTACCCATAGTACCTTCTATTGCAACCTCCCTTCGCAAATCGGGAAATCATGATTCGGGAATTCGCGGTTCACACGAACACAGTTCACAAGCAGCTCTAAACCCCGAACCCCGATGGGTCAACGGGTCAACATTTTCACGCGTCGGGGTTTTCCCTATCAGGATATCGCACCCCGCGATGTCAATACTCTATATTTAAACACCCCGAGTGCTGAGGTATCGGTTCCTCGAGATCTCGCCACCTGTCTTCCACTAGTAACTGGGGGCCCACGCTACCACGTCGCTCCTCCACTCGTGCAATCGGGGATCGCGGGATCACGATTTCAACTGTCGCAAGTCCTTTGCATTGGGAAATCCCAAATTCCGAACCCCCGAATCTTCGGATTCGTGCCACCTGTCCCTCTGACAATCGACAACTCTCGTCAAATCAGGAAATCGCGTTTCGCGATTTCACGAGGCATGGAACTGTTACCCCGCCAAACTCCAAACGCTGAAACCCTGAAGTCCGATGGGCTTTAATCCTCCTCGCCTGCGCTTATGGGTTATCTCCCTTGCAACTCTTCCATGATCCAACGATCCTTGGGACTTCACGATTTCTTTCGGCAATTCCTGGCTGATGATTCCCCGCCTTGAAAACCTTCTTTGCTCCGAAGCTTCTTTTGGTTCAAATCTCACTCAGGTTTGTTCCCACAGTATGTACAAGGAACTATCCCTCCTGAGCTTATTTTCTCTGCTTCTTTCAGGGGTTCTACGCACACCCTGAAGCACGGCCTCAACAACTCTCAAAGTGTTGATCACTTTGGAATTCTATGCGCTCTAGGCCATAGGAATCCCTGCCTTCTTTCTCTCAAGCTAACGACTGAAAACTTCAAGTTCGACCTGCACTTCTCCTGCATGGTTCAAATAACCCAACACAATTCTGACAGAGGGAATAAGAGTTAACTGTAGAGCCCCCTCAACGCACTCTATGCGGAGGAATTCAATTGCACTCTATGCAGGAATCTCCTGGCTCGGACAGAGAAACAATTGAAACTTATTCTCTCAATCTCTTAGATTTCAAAACCTACCGTGAAATCAAATACACAGCACATAACACAAAAGCATAACAAGAAGCAAATATGCAATAGCACAATACCAGCAACACACAGAGAATAATCACATCCATGGAATTGAATCAAACTTCTCTATTAATTCAATATATGTACATGGGGATTCTTCACAAGTTCTCTGCTCTGCTCTCCTCTTGCTCTCAATGCTTGATTTCTAATGTTACAATGATACAAAGGAGGGTGCCTATATTCCGTTTTTCCTCTCAAAATATACAACTATCAAATCTACAATGAATTCCTATCTAACATCATTAAAACCATTAAATGCCTTCCTATCTATAACACATTACAAGTGCACTTCTTATGAATTCTTTCATTCAAATGGAGGCGCAACAACTTTCCAAAGTATTTCAAAAAGATATGTGCTGGCGCTGTCCAGCTGTATGTTCTTTACTCCACGCGCTGGCTCGCTTGATGAAGTGTGGATGCTCCTGCATCAAGAGTCAATTAGCAAGTGCAATCAAATAAATGGGGTGAACAAGGTCTAAGAAAACAAAAGGTAAGACAAGGCCTATGAAGAAAGACAAAACCAAAAGTTTTGATTTATTCCCCAGGGGAGTCGCTAGTTTCTGTTATAGGAAAATCTCCCTGCGGACAGGTAGATCGCCTCAAAGAGATAGACCCTTAACTCTAAGAYAGAATGTGCTTAACGTGGACACTGACTTCCTTTCAAATCTATACAAACTAATGCATGAGGAGGAATGAGAACAAAAGTACCTCTTTATCGACGTTTGTCCCTGCACGCTCCGAGTTGAGCTCCAATCTTTTKCTCCTTGATGACCCTTGTAGACAAAAAAAGTACAACCACTTCCTACTCTATTGATATTAGCTTGAAAATAGATCTATCTATCAGAGATAAGTTCATGTAAGATCAGACACAAACTAGAAAGAAACAGGCCAAGAAAATTATATTAATGAGGACAAAACATTGCTCACAGCCATAGATGAATTGCAGCAGCTCTGCCAAGTCCTCCTTGTCTAACCCTTTCTCAAAAGATCCACGATCTGAATGACAACAGCTTCACTGATTACTCCCTATGAGATCATAGGTCTCCTGCTTCCAAAATGTCTTTGTTCCAGCACCACTTATGAGATCATAAGTTTGGTGTGATTCTCCTTTTCATTCCTCTTTCACCATTAGAAAGCTTGCTTATATAGCCTTGGAGAGGCTTTAACCACTTGAGATATCGTTGGGGAAGTTGAGGATTTTCCTCCTTCATTTGAGGATCTGCCTTAAGATCATGGCTGGACTAGGGATTCGAATCCAACTGCCTTCCAAGAATGAAAGGATCCTTCCCCCATTCATCTCAACAACTTAACTAATGCCCATAATAGGTAGCACTCCCTCAAAAGGGCCATCATAGCATTGTAGCACTCCCTAGTAGGCTTTAGGGGGTTGCCAACGCTTTCAAAATCCATAGCACTCCCTCAAAAGGGCCAGAGGAGCTTTATAAAGCTCCCAGACAGTGTAAGGGGGAGCGTCGGTGCTCCCATAAGAGGTATAGGGGATCGCTCCCCTCCAAAACTCAGTGTTTTGAGTGCTTTCAGATGGAAAAAGGTTCATGATCCTATTGACTCATTTCTCCTCTTACAAATCAAATGTTTGAGGTGTTTTAAGTATCCTTCTCATGTCGTTATAGGCATGACATAGGCATCATGGTAGTATGCTTCCCTGACACTTGCAACACTTGTGAGAAAAATGTGACACTTGCGACACTTGTAATGACGACACTTGCGACACTATCAAAGTGAGTAATTTTGACATGTAACACTTCCCAACAAATTGTACACATTTCCTCACTGAACTCCCCTCATCAACACCATTTCTCCTCATACCATCTTGCAAGTTCCCTTTGCCAATATAGTATCCACACTTGCATCATCCAATTTGCTTACAAATATTAGGCTCCTGGCTAGTTTTGGAATGTGCATAACCCCAAGGAGAGTTATAATTCTTCCATATTTTAGAAATAACCTAAACCTTCCACATCCTATGATTTTGGTTGTCGAGTCATCTCCTAGGAATACATCACCACCATCATATTTTTCATATTCATATAACCACTCCCCGTGAGGAGTCATATGATATGATGCACCCGAGTCAATCAACCATACACCACGGTATGAATGTGTACCTGTAGATGCCAGGTAAACATCACCTCCTTCTTCAATGGAGGTTTTTGTGTCTGTGGAAGAGGCATTATCAGATCCCTTTGGTTTATCAACCTTCTTAAACTTGCAATCTTTCTTATAATTCCCTACTTTACCACACTTCCAACATTTCCTCAAATATTTTCTTGGAGACTTAGATCTACCTGTAGATTTAGATTCCCCCCTCAAAGGCTTACCAAGATTCTTGTCTTGGATATGGCCTCTTACAAATAAAGCATTTGTGCTCTGACCATCCATTGTTTTTCACTTCATCTCATTAGATAACAATGATGCAACTACATCCTCACACTTCAATGTAGATTGAGTGGTACTACCAATTCCTACAACCATATTATCCCAAGAGTCTAGAAAAGAACATAACAAAGTAATACACTTATCTTCTTCTGCAATCATAATATTAACAAAGACAAGCTGACTTACTAGAGTATTGAAGGTGTTAGGGTCCTATAATTATAGGCGAGTCGATACTTCGACTGTTATTTTGGCATCTCTCCGGGTGATGAAGTATAGCTCAAAGGATTATGTTTCCTCCCTCCACTCTTGTCGCTCAGTGCTCCTTCACCTTCTGCATCCTTCATCCGCTGCATCCTCTCCCCCTTGTCTTTCGTCAACCTCCATTATCCCGCCTTCCATCCCTGCGTAAATGGACTTAGGATAAACAAATTGTTAGCAATAAAGTTAGTCTAGGTTTAAATTGATTAATAAGGACTATTTAATAATTAATTAATCATTAATTAATTTTTAATTAATTAATTATTAATTAGGTTAATAAATTTAAGTTAGTAA
>JASDQU010105084.1:8588-22586 GCA_032191745.1 Picea mariana
ATATAATGAGAGAAGGGAGAGAGAGGGAAGGGGATACAATGAGTGAGAAAATGGAGGATATAAAAACCTCCATTTTTGTGAATACCTCTCTATACATTTGTTTTTTACGTTATTTTTCTATAGGCTATAGAATTCAGTTGTTGAAAAAACTATAGACATAGATAGAGTCGGCTATAAAGATTCCAAATATATAGTTTTTTTTTAATTAATATTGTTTACTATTTTTAATCTATTTTTGTCTTTGCGCATATCAAAATCCTAGAATACATACCTCTTTTATTCATGCTATAATGTTTTGTTGGATTAACCATTTCTAAAATGAGTTATATGTCACACTAGAAGAGACCAATATCTACAATCTAAAAAAAATAATCATTTTGATCATGTTAAGACCCTCTTAGCCTGCACGAACAAAATGCATTGTAATTTCAAGGATATATTGACTTTCATAATTTTTAAAAATATAAAATTAATATTATAAATTTTCAAAAAATACACCGCACTATAACAATGGCTTCTCTACAATCAAACAAGTTTTTGTAATGAAATTCCATCGTTAAGGTACTCAACACCTACATGAATAGAAACATATACCTTATATTTTGATGGGAAAATAACATACCACTGTTAGAAAAAAAAATTCACATAATTATTCACAATATCTATAAATAAAAGTTGTATATTCTAAAAGCTAATTTATTTTCCTATGTTTCATATTTTTACACCATATTCAAACTCATTGTAGAAGTACCTTGAATAATCCCTCCAAGTTAACAGATTGTTGTTTTTCCATGTTTGCATTGCCACTAACACGTCATGAGAGACCATCATTAGCTTGCACTCGCCCTTTAAGAACATCTCAAAAATGTTTCATTGTCTTAGTCTAAAATCTTGTTAATAACATCAATCGCTTCCCAAATTGGAATCTTCGTAAATAATGACACCGTGTCAACAAGAAGATCATCAAGTTCAACCTTTATGTCGATCATATTGACAAAAAAGGTCAAGTCTTTAGTGAGGGAATCAATGTTACCCACAAATGGCTTAAAAGTGTATGTTAGGTGTTTTGCAAGCTTATGGGTAGGATCCCCAGTTATGTTTAGTATGGGCCTTAGGGGAGAACCTTCTTTTTGAATTTTGAAAAAGGCATGGATCTAAATAACTAAGGAAATGTTATGATCATCCTTTTCTTTTTATCCTCATTAAGACTTGAATTATTAATTGCCTCAAATGCCTCCTTCAAGATTTTACTAAGAGGATTTCTAACTAGATTTCTATAGCTCCCATTGTTGTTAAGGAAAAAAACTATCTTCATTAATAGTCTTTCTTATTCATAATAGCAACTGACCTCCTTTATCAACCTTTAAAATGACAATGTTGTCATTCTTATCCAGTTTCCTAAGGGCAAGGTGATATTCTTTAAAAGTGTTGCTTCATGGGGGTTTAGTGTACCTAAGGATGCCCAAACAATATTTTCATATTTCTTCCTTAATATGATGTAGTATCCCTCTAATCCCATCCCCAATAGCACAAAAGATGTCCCCAATTGGAATCCGAAGGGCCATAATAGCAAAACCCGTTCCTTTCTTTAATAAATTCAAAGCATGCTCTTCCACATTGTGATAAAAACATTAACAACCAACATCTTATATCAAGAGGTCCCTTATCGAGAGGGTTCCTCTAAATGATAGTTATTTCCTTGAGGATGGGTTAGGCTAGGTGTGGTTGTTCCACCCTACAAGAAATCTCACGATCGTCCATAATTGACAAAGTCTTGTTCTGACAAATGTTAAAATATCTTACCAAAAAATAGATTTCCTTAAATGTTGTTGTAGTTGGACCAAGATTTGAATCACAATCTCTATTGTACTTACAAAGTCATTTTCATTTTCATTTTCCTATCAATCAATTGGCCCCAGATATTACCAAGATATATTGAATCGTGATTTTAAAGTTTGTCATTATGATCTCAGTCAAACATGATATTAACATCTCATCCTATCCCATTCTTTGAGTGACTACTTCCCCATCCATATTGATGGTTCGGTCCATTTGGTGCAGGAAAATTTTGATTTTTGACATTATTTTGAATAGAAAATCCCATATTTTATATTTCTCAACCATTTTTGTTATGGAGCATATGCTAAAATAAATATTTCCTCTCTAGTTTCATCCATGTTTTTAATATTTTCCTTCCTTATGTTTACCCTCATGTCTTTCATAACCCATTTTATGTCTACAATGTATATATTAATTTTATCTATTTTCTTAGTATTTTTTTTCCTAATGTCTCTCATAACCCATTTTATGTTTACAACATGTATTGACACATGATTTTTGAATTTGTCATTATGTTTCTAAAAACATTACTTTAACAATATAGCATCTTATTGAGTTACTTCCCCATCTTACTAAGTTTGTAATTTTTGTTAGACATTAACATAATTTTCTTGCTATCATATCACTCATTATCAATGTTAAATGTATATATTTGATATTAATATAATTTCTTTGTTATGTGTTATTTTTTAAATTTATTTAAAAAATATATATTTATATTTATAATTAATTTATATAATTGAAAAATATTTTAATTTAATAATTATTAAATTATTAAAAATAAAATACAATTATTTTTTAATTTAAAAAAGTTAAAAAATTTATACTCATTTATATATATCCAATTTTTTGTTTAACATATAACACATAAACATCTAAATTATAACGTCGACCAAAAGACAAAACATCACTATCCTACTCTATAAAGGTCAATTCATATGTTACTTAATGTAAGGTCAATTCATATGTTACTTCATGTAAAAAATAAGTTAAAAACCAGAAACGTAAATATGTTACTTAATGTAAGGTCAACTCATATGTTACTTCATGTAAAAAATAAGTAAAAAACCAGAAACGTAAAAAACATTAGTCAGCGAAATTCATGGAGAAAAAGTTGTTTTTCTTTTAATGTTGCTTAAAAGTGGACTACAACGTTGGGTTGTGGTACAATGTTAAGTTGAAAACATTTACTATATAATATTTCAAGTTCAATTGACAAGTTAATGCACATGAAGTGAAGGTAGGTATATCTTTAAAAATCATTAACAATTTTTTTTAAATCATTAATGTTTTTTTAAGGTGACAAAATTAAGAATGATAATTATTTGTTACTATTTGCAAATGTGTATTGTATCATTGTTATGTAAGAGAAATTAAGTTATTTAAAATAATTTATTAGTTGTCTATAAGGGAGCATATTTTTATTTTTATTAATGTTTTTGGTTCTTGAGTTATTAACTTGATTCTTTACATTGGAGGAAAACGAACTATTAACCTATCATATTAATCTATCAAAAGTAGTTTTAGTTTTTACTCAACCAAAATACATTTTAAGTTTAAATAATATTTATTTTAGGGGTAGAGTAGAGTAGGGTAGGGTAGGGTAGGGTATGTATACTTCTATAAACTTTACTAGTAAAATTGTTGGATAAAGGGGGTCTCTTGTCTCACAAACAAGAGGGTCTCATACACCAATTTAGACACCAATTTAGTGTATAGTTTAGCGGTGACCTTAAAAATGGATTATTATTATTATTTAATATCATTTGTGATCATCACTTAAACTACCTACAATGACATCATATACATTTTAGTAGTATTTAACTATATTCTTATATATAAAACAACTATTTAACTTTTTATATAATTATAAATAAACTCATAAATATAATACATATTTTAAAATATTATAAAACAATTAAATCAAAATAATACATATTTTAAAATATGATAAAACAATTAAATCAAAATATACATAGTAGAATTTTAAATTTAAATAAAGTTAAAAATTAAAAACTTAATTCTAAATTTTTAAAAAAGTAGAGGTCAAAATTGATCAAATTTAAAAAAATAAATTATATAAATTTCATTCTTAACAAATAAATAAATAAATAAAAATATAGCACTGACCAAAGACATAAGAGTACTATTATTATGCATGGAATGTCCTTTCTACATTCTATGGTAGTTATAGAATTCACTTTTATACACCAATTCAAAGGTATAGATTGTACTTGCACGTGCATGTGGTAACCAAAAGCTTTTGGATACATGTAAGAGGTATATCTAGCACACTCGTTATTATAACACTTTCGATGTTAAAATTTGCTTTGCCATCATTTTGGATAATCCAAACAATAAATTGTCTCAATATTGGATATTATCATTATTGTATAGATATTATGTTTATAAATTTTATTAGTCAAATTGTCAAATCTTAAAGAAATTGTCAAATTGTAAAGAAAGGAGTTCTCTTTTCCCACAAACAAAAAGATTTTATACATTAATTTGATGTTTAGTTTGATAAGTAACCTTAAAAATATATTATTATTATTATTATTTAATATCTTTTATAATCATCACTTAAACTACCTACAATAAAATCATATACATTTTAGTAACATTTAACTCTATTCTTATACATAAACCAATAATTTAACTTTTTATATAATTATAATAAATAAACTCATAAATATAATACATATTTTAAAATAAAATATGGTAGCATTATATTTTTAAGAAGAATTGGTAGCATTTCTTAAAAACAATTGGTAGCATTACTTAATACATGCACCCCAAATTGTCTAATTATATGGGTACAACGAGTTGATACTTTTAAAAAACCTTCTTTGTGAGGGTAAAAAGGGGAATTGACTTAATGTTAATGGATGATGTCAAAGTCATTCAAGGATTTTTTTTTTTTTTTAAGAAGTTTGAAAATCAATTTATATTAAAAGAAAATTTTGTAGTTTTTTTTGGTTGACACTAAGATGAGTGTGAATTAGAATGAAAAGAACAAAGAAACTTTTAAGTCTTGGTAATTTGGTAATATGGAGTATATTAGTGAAGTGTGGAAAAAATAATATATTATACATATAAATTTTTTGTAAAACTAGGAAATTTTATGTGATTTTGTACTTAGTATATGCTTTCGTTTTCAATAACCAATTTTCAAGGTGCTTATTAAGAGTGACACAGACCTAGAGGTTGACTCAATTCAATTGAGGCACAAAGGCTCTACCATTTTTATAGCATTTAGTATTCGTTTGTTGGAGTGGGTAAAATATCATTAGTCATGAACTTGACTGGATTTCTACATAAGCTAGGAGATTTTATGAGGTAAAAGGTGTGCTTACATTCATTGAGAAGTAATTATTGTAATTGATGCTTATGGGTTCAAAGGAAAACCTAGATTGTTGTTAAAGTTTGTTATTTCCTATCAAAATTTTGTAGGAAGAATCTTAAATGGGCATGTGTTATTTCTAGGAAGAAAAGGAAGTCATTTATCCATATTTGAAGGTGGGGTCTTGATAGTAAAATGCATACAAGTTTATAGATATTTCTCATGAAATGGACTCTTGGAGTTGCAATAAATGGATGAGAAACCAAGGTTTGACCTTGATGTTATTTTTAAAAGACACATGAAATCGATTGGTTGTGGTAGTGGATTCTCATAATTTGTTGTCATTAATTTTGAGGAAGATATAATTGAAGGGTGAAGGGAGCCCAATGATGAAGATATAATAACAAATAAGGACAACTTTGATGATCTTGGTGCCACCCATGACTTTGAAGATTTGAAATTCACATTCAAGTTGAAGTCATTAGTATTAAAACTAATGAAATTCATGATGAGAGGATAAAGCACAAGTTGCAAGATAATTCTTTATACATTGTTGCTAACAAGGGATATGGGAAAATTTGAATGATCAACTTATGTCTACATTGGGAAATGTCAATTGATGATTGAAGTTTCTCCTAATTCTTATTTGTAAGTCTTTTTCTTTATTTTATGGTCCATGGGAGCTCTGACATAGCCTTCAAAGGTGAATTCATTTCATTTTCAAATTTTTTGTATATAATATCAAGAGATCAACATTTTGGGTCTATCATATTTCATGTACATCAACAGTGATGAGGAAAACCTAGATGAACTTTTCTTTTAGTTTCTTTTTTCTGGTAAATATTTATTTTTTCATATTAGGAAAGGCCCTTGATACTCCCACAATCTTGGTCTTGAAATTGAAATGGAAAACCAACTCTATAGGATCTAAACAAACCGTTGGCAGCAGGCCGAAATGGGAATGAAAGCGTGCACGAAGAAGAATGACAGTTGGAAGAGAAATCGTGGGAAAGAAAGCATGCAGGAGGAAAGCGACAACTGGAAAGAAGCACAACACGCGCGCATGCAAGAAGGAGGNAACGAACGCATGTGGAGAAGGAAGACCTAACGACAGTAGAGTTAAGGTTTTTGGTAAGAGTTTTTGTGTAAACGACTGAAGAGCTCGATAGATATAAATATAGGCAAGAAGGTATCAAAGAGAGGTTCGGAGATTTTGTGAAGATTGAGCTTTACTACTGTTGTAGAGTTGAACTCGTTTTATGTCATGTTTTGATAAGAGAACTACTTGTAACGAGTGAGCTAAGCAGGAGGTAGACCTCGAGAATCAGATCGCGGACTGAGGAGCCTGGTGCAATCTAGTTCACCTCACATAGATCTTACCGATCTAAGGAGAATTGTAAGCGTGAGGCGCGAGAACTGCAGAACTACCATAATAAGAGAGTCAAGAGCCAAATCTTTATGGACATAGCCCTGGGAGGGGGTGAAACACACTAATACCTGTTTAATGTAATGAATGTATGCATATCTTTGTTTACTTTTGTTAGTTAAATGCTGAATGTGATGAATGAATGAGTTATTATATTGTTTAGTTCATTGATATTGTGCTATTAAATCCCGAAGGTCAGATAACAGTAATTTGTAATACAAATCATAAGTGATGGCTCAAAATCCTGACCCTCTATCTCTTACTCAATCCTAGGTTGTAACACATGAGTCTTACAGCCACCCATAAAAGCTATCTCAAGTGAGACTATGCAGTGTATTCTGTGTGTTGTGTTGCCTTCTGGTTCACCAGAAGGGCCGATAGTTTTAGGCTTTGTTGGTACCCTAAAAGATACGAACCTTGAGTCAGTAGCACAGAGATGTTCGATAGGTTAAAACCAACAAATGGTTTCGTTGTCGTTGTAAGAGGAACAATAAAGGACTGAGTAGATGAGATAGAACACATGTGGGAAAAAATGAGCGAAACTAGAAGACCGTTGAGTCACTAGAAGGGAATGTTGAGACCGTGGAACCCCACAAAAGCAGAAATTGAAGGCTGGTTGAGAACTAAAGAGATAGAGTTTACCCAGAAAGATAATAGAAACCCTAGCCTAATGCCTCGAAAATATCTGGATAAAAACATGTTTACAGATTTACACGAAGTCTTTTTCTGTGATTTTCCTCACCTATTGCAGGAGTGGATACTAAGGTTGAAAGATAACCATGCGACAAACCGGATCCGACAACTAGATTGGACCCCAATACAGATTGACCAGTTACAATAGGTGAACAACAAATTCACTCGCGCAGTCAACTTTTGTCTTGATAGTATTGTGCCAGGCTTCATCACAGAATTTGCAATTGACACAGCAAAGTCATATAGTGCGGTAGAGCAGGAATTTCTATTTGGACCTCGTGGAAGGTACATTCGATCACTGTATACTTCGATTAAAATACTGTTATATAACAAAGGTGTAATGACGATGGAAGAAGACATCTAAACTTCCTTGCGTGCATGGGGGAAGGGGGGAAGCACTGACAGAGGGAAGGATAAATGGCCAAAGGAGAGGATAAAGGCAAGAAGGAGGAGGAATTCTTGGACCTGATCTTGATGGATGACGACCATCTTAAGTGGATCTTGGTGTCACCTCGAATGATGCGTAGAGGAGTACCCTACCAATATAAGGTGAATACCAAGAAAAGATCTGTAGCCGCGAGGGAGGGCTTGGAAAGCAATGAAGAAGAGGTAGAGGATCTCCAGGCTATGGAGAAGATTGAGGAAATCCTGTGTACAACCTATGAGAGAAAGCCAAGAGACCCAAGAACAGGAGGAGAATATAGCCATCCTTTCCATATTAATGTCAGTGTGGAACCCATAAACCCATGTGTGACTAATACACCAAAGAGAACATCATCGTTTAGATAACCAAATTTTGGAGGAAGTCCAATAGCGAGAAGCACATATACCACAGGAGAAACAACTGGAGGAGGCAATTCAGGCAGTACTAGTCAAGTATCTACACTGCACAGTGGAGGTAGCAATTCAGTATTTAGAATGGCAGGACATGACCCTACGATCAGATTACCGGAATTCTGAGGAGAAGCAGCAAAAGACCCGGAGAAGCATTTGTTCATTTGTGCAAAGATCTAGGAGGAAAAACAGATCATGGATGAAGATACCAAACTTGCGCAGCTAGCGATCATGCTAAGAAACTGCGCACTAGACTGGTACATGAGTCTAGACACAAACAATGCTCTTGGGACACTAGAAGACATCAAGAAGCTACTGATTAATGAGTTCCAGAAGCCGAGCTCAGAGGACTAGTACATGAATGAAATGATTGAGATCCGACAGAAACCAGGAGAGTTTGTATGGGAGATTGACCAAATATTTAAGCGATTGAAGGGAGAGTTAAAATACCTTATGACCGAGATGTAGCACCGACATCTATTTGTCAACTCACTACTCCCACACCTAAAATGCCCCTTACAACATCAGAAGTTTCATACATAGGCCGAGGCGCTACAGTAATCCTTGCAACTGGAAGAGAACCTGTACCAGTAGACGGACCCGGCCATTGAAGAATTGAAGGAGGATTTGAAGAACCTCACATTTCAGCTGAATCGGAACAAGAACAAGGACAAACGAGAACTTGTTTGGTGCACCACATGTAGGACAGAAGGACACCACAAGAACGAATGTCCAACATCTGTACAATATATGGCAACAGGCATGCCAAACCCACTCCCACAGGGAGGATTATGGTGTGAAATATGAAAGAAACTGGGTCACGACCCTTATCATTGCATGATGATGCAGAAGTACTAGACAGTTCCCAAGAATTCTTATTGCACTTTTTGTAAGGCCATAGGCCACGACGACAAAGATTGCAGAACTATGGAGCTGATGTGGGAGAGAACATCGAAAACTTACATGGTACAGGCTGAAATGATGATTGGGAAAGCAGCGCCATAGTTCAATCAAGCCCCAGCTCCATACAATACTGCATAGCAGCAGTACAACACTGTGCAACAACCAAACAACAATACACAGCCACAGTACAACCCAGTGCAACCCCAGTATAATACCGCGCAGTACAACCAGGCACCACCATATAACGCACCGAGAGGGGACAGAGCAGGCTATCGAGGAGGAGGATGAGTCAGAGGAGGCTTCGGACGTGGCAGAGGACCAGTCACATGTCACAATTGTTAGAAACTGGGACATTATGCAAGGGAATTCCCACTATCGCCAGCAACTTGTATGTACTGTCATGCATCGGATCATGAGACAGAGGAATGCCCAACACTGTTAGTAAATATCCAGAAAAAAAGGAACCAGAACAACCAGAATGTTCAATGGATTTCAGCCGAAGCAAGGGAAGATGGACGAAATATCAACATAGTCCCCCGTGGAGGAACGAAGACAGGAAATGACACATCCCAACAAGAACCTGCACAGAACCAGTGGGTAAGGAAGAACATCGAACCAAGGAAACAATTTGATGTGCCCAAAGAGAAGGAGAATTTTAAGGAAGCCAGATAGGAATTTCAGAAGAAGGACACGGTGTCGACTTCCACTACGCAACCAATCCACGAAGCCCTAGAATATGAAATGTCGCCATCAATGGATCATACCAAAGGAATGTCAGTCAAGAGACAAGTAAGTACTATCAAAGACTTTTTGCAGTCATGCATCAAAATATTAAGTGATCCTTCATCTGTGAAAATATTGCAAAACATCTTAGAGAAATGTAGCAATGAGATAGAAAAAAAGCTAGAACCAAAGATTGTCAATCACCTACACACAAGGAGAAGAACAAGTAGGGAATTCAGATTGAATGCCAAAATTGGGGATTTCAATATGGGAGATATCATACTAGACCTAGGATTTGAAGTAAATGTACTACCCAAGAAAACCTGGCAATGCATGGGAGAACGGATATTTGAATGTCCAATTAAAACTAGCGAACCAACACAATGTCCTACCAATTGAGAGGTTGAAGGGCGTAACGGTAGATATTGATGGTGTGTGCACCAAAGCAGATTTTGAACTCATCAAAATAGTAGATGGCACAACACCATACCTGACACTACTCAGTCTGGACTGGGCATTTGAAAACCAGGCCATAATTAATTTGAAGACAAGAAAAATGACATTTCAATCTGGATATTACAGGGTTATAGCACTACAAGATCCATCAGAAGGGGAAATGTTCGTAGAACCCACTTGCCTAGACTTAGAGGAAATTGGCTAGTTATATAGAACAACTACACGTGAAGAAGATTATGTAAACCCAACTTCAGATGAGGTACTCAGTTGGCGTAGTATTACTTCATGCGCTATGGATTCAGACACCGGGTTAGAAAACTGGTAGCAGAGACTACATGAAGTATCCATGAGAAGATGTGAAAGAATAGACTGTGCAGTACGATGGATAGGCATAGAAATCGCAGAACCACCCAGTTTCCATGGACTTAATGATTTGGAAACATTCTTGACGCAATATGAATATGAAGTATTAGAGAACCAGAGGCTATTAGCATTGGACTTATCACTTAAGGCCACACCCGCTAGATGGTGGGGAACACACAAGGAGACCATCACAAACTGGTACCAATGTAAGAGGCTACTACGCATAAGGTTCATCGTAGCACAGAAAAACAACAAACAACAAAAATATGAAGGATTAGGGACACCAGCGAAACACTTGATGGAGTGTGAAAAGCTGTGGAAATTGACACCACCAGAAGAATGGCCTCACCACTTTATTCATACATTAGAAGGCATACCAGCGAACTAGTATACAGATCAAGAATTGCGCAAAGGAACTACAACATGGGTGACATTGCAACAAAACTTTACCACCAATTTCTCATTCGAGCATGAGAACCCCAACATAGATGCAGCTCTTAAACGAATTAGAGGAGTCATATTCATTGAGGAGCCATAAGTATAACTTATTACTGAAGAACAACAACGAAATAAACAGATATTCAAGGAACTACTGTCATGTTACCAGGTACAGGAGGACATACCAGATGAAGAGAACCCACATGATATTCAGATTGCAGAAGTAGAAGGTGACAGAGACGTGAACGGACCACAAATAGAATCTGAAGTTATTTCCATGCCAATCAAGGTAAAGAAAGTTAACATTGATACAGTGGAACATCCCAAAATGGCTAGCATTGGAGACTATTGGGATGACCCAACAGTAGAAAGCATTACAGAACTATTGTGTGAATACAGCGACTTATTTCGTACAACAATTACAGAGATGAAAGGTATAGCAGGAGAAATGGGAGAAATGAAAATGCCTCTCAGACCCGAAGTGAGACCGATCAGACAACGACCATATAGACTGAACCCTATATATAAACATAAATTTAAAGAGGAGATTGACCAAATGCTCGAAGCCAGCATAATCGAACCAATCGAGGAATCAGAATGGATAAGCCCGATGGTCATACAGGACAAGAAACAAGGAAGAGGGATCAGGATATGCATCAACTTGAGGAATTTGAATGATGCATGCCTACATGACCCATTCCCTACACTATTCACGGATGAAGTGCTAGAGAATGTGGGGGGACACAAAGCATACTCATTCACCGATGGATTCTCAGGTTACCATCAGATAAATATAGCACAGGAGGATATATACAAGACCACATTCATGACGGAATGGGGATCTTACCAATATACAGTCATGCCCTTTGGACTGAAGAATGCACCAACAATATTCTCCAGAGTGGTTATCGCAGCATTTAAAGAATTCATCCACCAGTTTCTCGAAGTATATCTGGACGACTGGACAATCTATAGTCTATTAAAAAACCATGCAGAAGTCTTATGCTTGATGCTAGAGTGATGCAGACAGTTTCAGATATCACTGAACATAAAGAAATGCATATTTGGAACACGGTTTGGGATACTATTGGGCCATATAGTATGCAAACAAGGGCTACTGGTCGATTCGGCAAAGGTCATCGTCATCGTTAATTTACCAGTGCTGAAAATAGTCCGTCGGCTATGAGAGACATTAGGACACATAGGATACTATCAAAAATTTATCAAAGGATATGCGCAGATCAGAGCACCAATGGAAAAACTGCTAAGGAAGGATACAAAGTACCAATGGAACAACTATTTTCAACATGGTCTAGATACCTTGAAGGAAAAGATGGTTACTGCACCGATATTAGTATTTCCGAACTGGAGAAAGGAATTCCATGTGCATGTAGATGCATCAACGATAGCACTGGGAGCTATCTCAGCACATCCAGGAGCAGGAGACTTGGATCACCCGATAGCATTTGCAAGCAGAAACTATCTGACTCAGAACAGAACTATAACACAACGGAAAGAGAAGGCCTAGCTATGGTTTACGCACTTCAGAAGTTCAAACACTACTTATTGGGAAAAAAATTTAAGATGTTTACAGATCACTCATCCCTAAAGTACCTAGTCAACAAGACAGTGTTGGGGGGGAGAATCTTTTGATGGTTACTGTTATTTCAGGAATTTGAATTTGAAGTAATCGTCAAACCAGGAAAACTAAATGCAGGCCCTGACCACCTATCACAGGTCACAAATGGAGAAGAACCCACAAGATTAGAAGACAACTTTTCGGATGTACAACTATTCTTGGTACAAATTGTTGATGACTACTTCGCAGAGATCATCTAGTACTTGAGCACAAGTACCACATCACAAGAGTATACCACCGCGCAGAAGAAGAACCTGGTAGTTTGTGCAGTCGACTATCAACTAATCATAGGACATCTATATAAAATAGGCGCAGATAGAATTTTACGAAGATACTTTCTTGAGCATGAACGACCAAGGATTTTATCAGAAGCCCACGAGGGATTGGTAGGAGGACATTATGCAGGAAAATCTACCGTGCAAAAGGTACTCCATCTAGGACTATGGTGACCAACGATCCATAGGGACTCGAAAGAATACTGTCAGCGATGCGATGTCTGTCAAAGGGTAGGCAAACCCAACAGAAGGGATGAGATGTCGTTACGATCACAAGTGACACTACAGGCATTTGATAAATGGGCAATACAGTTTGTGGGACCTATTAACCCACCATTCAAAAGAACAGGGGAAAGATACATCGTCAATGCGACGGAATACCTAACAAGATGGGCAGAAGATGCACTAGTAAAGGACTGTAGCATAGAGACCGTTGCACACTTTTTATTCAAACAAGTAATTACTAGGTTTGGGTGCCCAAGAGTGATGATAAGCGATCAAGGAACACATTTCATAAATAGCACCATCTGTGTGATGCTTGAATAATTTGAAGTTCACCACTAGAAAATCACACCGTATCGCCCACAAGTGAATGGCATAGTAGAAGCCTTCAACAAAGTTCTAGAGAACACATTGACAAATATTTGTAATGCTAATAGAGATGACTAGGACCTCAAAGTACCAACAATATTATGGACGTATAGGATGACATGTAATAAGTTGACAGGGCAGACATCATTCAAACTCCTCTACATCCAAGAAGTGGTAGTACCATTGGAATTTTTAATACCCAACTTACACATAGCCTCTATCACACAAATGACAGAATGTGACACGATACAGGAAAGGTTGCATCAACTGTTAGCAATGGAGGAAGACAGAATCCTGGCAGGATTCGATCAACAATTGCAGAAGGCTAGAGACAAAGCATGGCACGATCAACACATTAAGAAGAAGACTTTCACAGATGGATATCTAGTATTTCTCTATGATAGCAAATCGTTTCATCACCCAGGAAAGATGAGAATGCATTGGTTAGGACCATACGAGTTCAAATCTGTAACAG
>JASDQU010105084.1:29362-41597 GCA_032191745.1 Picea mariana
TTAATAACATCAATCGCTTCCCAAATTGGAATCTTCGTAAATAATGACACCGTGTCAACAAGAAGATCATCAAGTTCAACCTTTATGTCGATCATGTTGACAAAAAAGGTCAAGTCTTTAGTGAGGGAATCAATGTTACCTAGAAATGGCTTAAAAGTGTATGTTAGGTGTTTTGCAAGCTTATGGGTAGGATCCCCAGTTATGTTTAGTATGGGCCTTAGGGGAGAACCTTGTTTTTGAATTTTGAAAAAGGCATGGATCTAAATAACTAAGGAAATGTTATGATCATCCTTTTCTTTTTATCCTCATTAAGAATTGAATTATTAATTGCCTCAAATGCCTCCTTCAAGATTTTACTAAGAGGATTTCTAACTAGATTTCTATAGCTCCCATTGTTGTTAAGGAAAAAAACTATCTTCGTTAATAGTCTTTCTTATTCATAATAGCAACTAACCTCCTTTATCAACCTTTAAAATGACAATGTTGTCATTCTTATCCAGTTTCCTAAGGGCAAGGTGATATTCTTTAAAAGTGTTGCTTCATGGGGGTTTAGTGTGCCTAAGGATGCCCAAACAATATTTTCATATTTCTTCCTTAATATGATGTAGTAGCCCTCTAATCCCATCCCCAATAGCACACAAGATGTCCCCAATTGGAATCCAAAGGGCCATAATAGCAAAACCCGTTCCTTTCTTTAATAAATTCAAAGCATGCTCTTCCACATTGTGATAAAAACATTAACAACCAACATCTTATATCAAGAGGTCCCTTATCGAGAGGGTTCCTCTAAATGATAGTTATTACCTTGAGGATGGGTTAGGCTAGGTGTGGTTGTTCCACCCTACAAGAAATCTCACAATCGTCCATAATTAACAAAGTCTTGTTCTGACAAATGTTAAAATATCTTACCAAAAAATAGATTTCCTTAAATGTTGTTGTAGTTGGACCAAGATTAGAATCACGATCTCTATTGTACTTACAAAGTCATTTTCATTTTCCTATCACTCAATTGGCCCCAGATATTATCAAGATATATTGAATCGTGATTTTAAAGTTTGTCATTATGATCTTAGTCAAACATGGTATTAACATCTCATCCTATCCCATTCTTTGAGTGACTACTTCCCCATCCATATTGATGGTTCGGTCCATTTGTTACAGGAAAATTTTGATTTTTGACATTATTTCGAATAGAAAATCCCATATTTTGTATTTCTCAACCATTTTTGTTGTGGAGCATATGCTAAAATAAATATTTCCTCTCTAGTTTAATCCATGTTCTTAATATTTTCCTTCCTTATGTTTACCCTCATGTCTTTCATAACCCATTTTATGTCTACAATGTATATATTAATTTTTTCTGTTTTCTTAGTATTTTTCTTGCTTATGTCTACCCTCATGTCTCTCATAACCCATTTTATGTCTACAACATATATTGACACATGATTTTTGAATTTGTCATTATGTTTCTAAAAACATTACTTTAACAATATAGCATCTTATTGAGTTACTTCCCCATCTTACTAAGTTTGTAATTTTGGTTAGACATTAACATAATTTTCTTTCTATCATATCACTCATTATCAATATTAAATGTATATATTTGATATTAATATAATTTCTTTGTTATGTGTTATTTTTTAAATTTATTTATATTTATAATTAATTTATATAATTGAAAAATATTTTAATTTAATAATTATTAAATTATTAAAAATAAAATACAATTATTTTTTAATTTAAAAAAATTAAAAAATTTATACTCATTTATATATATCCAATTTTTTGTTTAACATATAACACATAAACATCTAAATTATAACGTCGACCAAAAGACAAAACATCACTATCCTACTATCCTACTCTATAAAGGTCAATTCATATGTTACTTAATGTAAGGTCAATTCACATGTTACTTCATGTAAAAAATAAGTAAAAACCCAGAAACGTAAATATGTTACTTAATGTAAGGTCAACTCATATGTTACTTCACTTAAAAAATAAGTAAAAAACCAGAAACGTAAAAAACATTAGTCAGCGAAATTCATGGAGAAAAAGTTGTTTTTCTTTTAATGTTGCTTAAAAGTGGACTACAACGTTGGGTTGTGGTACAATGTTAAGTTGAAAACATTTACTATACAATATTTCAAGTTCAATTGACAAGTTAATGCACATGAAGTGAAGGTAGGTATATCTTTAAAAAAATCATTAACAATTTTTTTTTAAATCATTAATGTTTTTTTTTAAGGTGACAAAATTAAAATTAAGAATGATAATTATGTGTTACTATTTGCAAATGTGTATTGTATCAAGAGAAATTAAGTTATTTAAAATAATTTATTAGTTGTCTATAAGGGAGCATATTTTTATTCTTATTAATATTTTTGGTTCTTGAGTTATTAACTTGATTTTTTACATTGAAGGAAAATGAATTATTAACCTATCAAAAGTAGTTATAGTTTTTACTCAATCAAAATATATTTTAAGTTTAAATTATAATATTTATTTTATGGGGTAGAGTAGGATAGATAGGGTAGGGTATGTATACTTTTATAGACTTTACTAATAAAATTGTTGGATAAAGGAGGTCTCTTGTCTCACAAACAAGGAAATCTCATACACCAATTTGGTGTATGGTTTAACAGTGACCTTAAAAATGGATTATTATTATTATTTAATATCATTTATGATCATCACTTAAACTACCTACAATGACATCATATACATTTTAGTAGCATTTAACTATATTCTTATACATAAAATAACAATTTAACTTTTTATATAATTATAAATAAACTCATAAAAATAATACATATTTTAAAATATTATAAAACAATTAAATCAAAATAATACATATTTTAAAATATTATAAAACAATTAAATCAAAATATACATAGTAGAATTTTAAATTTAAATAGAGTTAAAAATTAAAAACTTAATTCTAAATTTTTAAAATAGTAAAGGGCAAAATTGAACATCAAACTTTAAAAAAAAAAAATTATATAAATTTCATTCTTAACAAAAATAAATAAATAAAAATATAGAACTGACCAAAGACATAAGAGTACTATTATTATGCATGGAATGTCCTTTCTACATTCTATGGTAGTTATAGAATTCACTTTTATACACCAATTCAAAGGTATAGATTGTATTTGAACGTGCATGTGGTGACCAAAAGGTTTTGGATACATGTAAGAGGTATATCTAGCACCCTCGTGATTATAACACTTTCGATGTTAAAATTTGCTTTGCTATCATTTTGGATAATCCATATGGGATATTATCATTAGTGTATAGATATTATATTTATAAATTTTATTAGTCAAGGAGATTTTTTTTTCCCACAAACAAAAGAGGTTTATATATCAATTTGATGTTTAACTTGATAAATAATTTTAAAAATATATTATTATTATTATTTAATATTTTTTTATGATCATCACTTAAACTAACTACAATAAAATCATATACATTTTAGTAACATTTAACTCTATTCTTATACATAATCAATAATTTAACTTTTTATATAATTATAATAAATAAACTCATAAATATAATACATATTTTAAAATATTATATGGTAGCATTATATTTTTAAGAAAAATTGGTAGCATTTCTTAAGCACAATTGGTAGCATTACTTAATACATGCACCCCAAATTGTCTAATTATATGGGTACAACGAGTTGATACTTTTAAAAAACCTTCTTTGTGAGGGTAAAAAGGGGAATTGAATTAATGTGAATGGATGATGTCAAAGTCATTCAAGGATTTTTTTTAAGAAGTTTGAAAATCAATTTATATTAAAAGAAAAATTTGTAGTTTTTTTTGGTTGACACTAAGATGAGAGTGTGAATTAGAATGAAAGGAACAAAGAAACTTTTAGGTTTTGGTAATTTGGTAATATGGAGTATATTAGTGAAGTGTAGAAAAAATAATTTATTATACATATAATTTTTTTGTAAAACTAGGAAATTTTATGTGACTTTGTACTTAGTATATGCTTTCATTTTTAATAACCAATTTTCAAGGTGCTTATTAAGAGTGACACAGACCTAGAGGTTGACTCAATTCAATTGAGACACAAAGGTTCTTATCATTTTTATAGCATTTAGTATTCGTCTGTTGGAGTGGGTAAAATATCATTAGTCATGAACTTGACTGGATTTCTACATAAGCTAGGAGATTTTATGAGGTAAAAGGTGTGTTTACATTCACTCAGAAGTAATTATTGTAATTGATGCTTGTGGGTTGAAAGGAAAACCTGGATTGTTGTTAAAGTTTGTTATTTCCTATCAAAATTTTGTAGGAAGAATCTTAAATGGGCATGTGTTATTTCCAGGAAGAAAAGGAAGCCATTTATCCATATTTGAAGGTGGGGCCTTGATAGTAAAATGCATACAAGTTTATAGATATTTTTCATGAAATGGACTCTTGGAGTTGCAATAAATTGATGAGAAACCAAGGTTTGACCCTGATGTTATTTTCAAAAGACACATGAAATCGATTGGTTGTGGTAGTGGATTCTCATAATTTGTTGTCATTAATTTTGAGGAAGATATAGTTGAAGGGCGAAGGGAGCCCAATGATGAAGATATAATAACAAATAAGGACAACTTTGATGATCTTGGTGCCACCCGTGACTCTGAAGATTTGAAATTCAGATTCAAGTTGAAGTCATCAGTATTAAAACTAATGAAATTCATGATGAGAGGATAAAGCACAAGTTGCAAGATAATTCTTTACACATTGTTGCTAACAAGGGATATGGGAAAATTTGAACGATCAACTTATATCTACATTGGGAAATGTCAATTGATGACTGAAGTTTCTCCTAATTCTTATTTCTAAGTCTTTTTCTTTATTTTATGGTCCATGGGAGCTCTGACATAGCCTTCAAAGGTGAATTCATTTCATTTTCAAATTTTGTCTATATAATATCAAGAGATCAACATTTTGGGTCTATCATATTTCAAGTACATCAACAGTGATGAGGAAAACCTAGATGAACTTTTCTTTTAGTTTCTTTTTTCTGGTAAATATTTCTTTTTTCATATTAGGAAAGGCCTTTGATAGTCCCACAATCCTGGTCTTGAAATTGAAATGGAAAACCAACTCTATAGGATCTAAACAATCCGTTGTCAGTAGGCCAAAATGGGAATGAAAGCGTGCACGAGGAAGAATGACAGTTGGAAGAGCAATCCTAGGAAAGAAAGAGTGCAGGAGGAAAGCGACAACTGGCAAGAAGCACAACATGCACGCATGCAAGAAGGAGGCGACAGCTGGAAGGAAGCAAGGAACGCATGTGGAGAAGGAAAACCTAACGACAGTAGAGTTAGGGTTTTTGGTAAGAGTTTTTGTGTAAACGATTGAAGAGCCTGATAGATATAAATATAGGCAAGCAGGTATCAAAGAGAGGTTCGGAGATTTTGCGAAGGTTGAGATTTACTACTGTTGTAGAGTTGAACTCGTTTTATGTAATGTTTTGATAAGAGAACTACTTGCAATGAGTGAGCTAAGCGGGAGGTAGACCTCGAGGATCAGATCGCGGACTGAGGAGCCTGGTGAGATCTAGTTCGCCTCACAGAGATCTTACCGATCTAAGGAGAATTGTAAGTGTGAGGCGCGAGAACTGCAGAACTACCATAATAAGAGAGTCAAGAGCCAAATCTTTGTGGACGTAGCCCCGGGAGGGGGTGAACCACAGTAATACCTGTTTAATGTAATGATTGCATGCATATCTCTATTTACTTTTGTTAGATACATGTTGAATGTGATGAATGAATGAGTTATTATACTGTTTAGTTCATTGATGTTGCGCTATTAAATCCTGAAGGTCAGATAATAGTAATTTGTAATAAAAATCATAAGTAATGGCTCAAAATGCAAACCCTTTATCTCCTACTCAATCCTAGGTTGTAAACACCTGAGTCTTACAACCACCCATAAAAGTTATCTCAGGTGAGACTGTGCAGTGCATTCTGTGTGTTGTGTTGCCTTCTGGTTCACCAGAAGGGCCGATAGTTTTAGGCTTTGTTGGTACCCTAAAAGATACGAACCTCGGGTCAGTAGCACAGAGTTGTTCGATAGGTTAAAACCAACAAATGGTTTCGTTGTCCTTGTAAGCGGAACAAGAAAGGACTGAGTAGATGAGATAGAATACATGTGGAAAACAAATGAGCGAAACTAGAAGACCGTTGATTCACTAGAAGGGAATGTTGAGACCATGGAACCCCACGAAAGCAGAAATCAAAGGTTGGTTGAGAACTAAAGAGCTAGAGTTTTCCCAAAAAGATAATAGAAACCCTAGACCGATGCCTCGAAAATATCAAGATAAATACGTGTTTATGGATTTACACGAAATCTTTTTCTGTGATTTTCCTCACCTATTGCAAGAGTGGATACTAAGGTTGAAAGCTAACCACACGACGAACCAGATCCGACAGCTAGCTTGGACCCCAATACAGATTGACGAGTTACAACAGGTGAACAACAAATTCACCCGCGCAGTCGAATTTTGTCTTGATAGTATTGTGGCAGGCTTCATCACAAAATTTGCAGTTGACACAACGAAGTCATACAGCGCAGTAGAGCAGGAATTTCCACACGGACCTCATGGAAGATACATTCAATCATTGTATACTTCGATTAAAATATTGTTATATAGAAAAGGTGTAATGATGATGGAAGCAGACATCTAAACTTCCCTGCGTGCATGGGGGAAGGGGGGAAGCACTGACAGAGGGAAGGATAAATGGTCGAAGGAGAGGATAAAGGCAAGAAGGAGGAGGAATTCTTGGACCCGATCTTGATGGATGACGACCAACTTAAGTGGATCTTGGCGTCACCTTGAATGATGCATAGAGGAGTACCCTACCAATATAAATTGAATACCAAGAAAAGATCTGTAGCCGTGAGGGAGGGCTTGGGAAGCGGTGAAGAAGAGGTAGAGGATCTTTGAGCTGTGGAGAAGATTGAGGAAATCCTGCGTGCAACCTATGAGAGAAAAACAAGAGGCCCAAGAACAGGAGCAGAAGATAGCCATCCTTTCCATATTAATGTCAGTGTGGAACCCATAAACCCATGTGCGACTAATACACCAAAGAGAATATCACTTTTTAGACAACCGAATTTTGGAGGAAGTCCAATAGCGAGAAGCATATCTACCACATGAGAAACAACTGGAGGAGCCAGTTGAGGCAGTACTAGTCAAGTATCTACACTGCATGGCGGAGGTAGCAATTCAGTCTTTAGAATGGCATGACATGACCCCACAATCATATTACCAAAATTCTGAGGAGAAGCAGCAGAAGACCCAGAGAAGCATTTGTTCATTTGTGAAAAGATCTGGGAGGAAAAACAGATCACGGATGAAGATACCAAACTTGCGCATCTAGCGATCACGCTAAGAGACCACGCACTAGACTGGTACATGAGTCTAGACACAAACAATGCTCCTGGGACACTAGAAGACATCAAGAAGCTACTGATTAATGAGTTTCAGAATCCGAGCTCAGAGGACTAGAACATGAATGAAATGATTGAGATCCGACAGAAACCAGGAGAGTTTGTATGGGAGATTGACCAAATATTTAAGCGATTGAAGGGAAAGTTAAAATACCTTATGATCGAGATGCAGCACCAGCATCTATTTGTCAACTCACTACTCCCACACCTAAAATACCCCTTACGACATCAGAATTTTTAGACGCAGACCAGAGCGCTACAGGAATCCTTGCAGCTGGAAGAGAACCAGTACCAGTAGACGGACCCAGCCATTGAAAAATTGAAGGAGGATTTGAAGAACCTCACATTTCAGTTGAATCAAAATAAGAACAAGGACAAACGAGAAGTTGTTTGGTGCACCACATGCAGGACAGAAGGACACCACAAGAACGAATGTCCAACATTCGCGCAATATATGGCAACAGGCATGCCAAACCCACTCCCACGGGGAGGATTATGGTGTGAAATATGCAAGAAATTGGGTCACGACCCTTATCACTGCACGATGATGCAGAAGTACCAGACAGTTCCCAAGAATTCTTATTGCACTTTTTGTAAGTTTGTAGGCCACAACGACAAAGATTGCAGAACTATGGAGCTGATGTGGGAGAGAACATCGGACACCTGCAGGGTACAAGCCAAAATGATGACTGGGAAAGAAGCGCCATAGTTCAATCAAGCCCCAGCTCCATACAATATTGCGCAACAGTAGTACAACACTGTGCAACAACCATACAACAATACACATCCACTGTACAACCTGGCGCAACCCCAGTATAATACTACATAGTACAACCAGGCACCACCATATAACCCATTGAGAGGGGACAGAGCAGGTTATCGAGGAGGAGGACGAGCTAGAGGAGGCTTCAGATGTGGCAGAGGACCATTCACATGTCACAAATGTCAGCAACCGGGACATTATGCAAGGGAATGCCCACTACCGCCAGCAACTTGTATGTACTGTCGTGCACCGCATCACGAGACAGAGGAATGCCCGACACTGTTAGTAAAGATCCAGGAAAAAAGGAACCAGAACAACCAGAATGTTCAATGGATTTCAGTCGAAGCAAGGGAGGATGGATGAAATATCAACATAGTCCCCCGTGGAGGAACAAAGACAGGAAATGACACAGCCCGACAAGAACCTACACAGAACCAGTGGGTAAGGAAGAGCATCGAACCAAGGAAGAAGTTTGATGTGCCCAAAGAGAAGGAGAATTTTAAGGAAGCCAGACATGAATTTCAGAAGAAGGACACAGTGTCGACTTCCACTACGCAACCAATCCACGAAGCCCTAGAATATGAAATGCCTCCATCATTGGATCATACCAAAGAATGTCAGTCAAGGGACAAGTAAGTACTATCAAAGACTTTTTGCAATCATGCATCAAAATATTAAGTGATCCTTCATCTGTGAAAATATTGCAAAACATCTTAGAGAAATGTAGCAACGAGATAGAACAATTTAGCTAGAACCAAAGATTGTCAATCACCTACACACAAGGAGAAGAACAAGTAGGGAATTCAGATTGAATGCCAACATTGGGGATTTCAATATAGGAGATATCATACTAGACCTAGGATCCAAAGTAAATGTACTACCCAAGAAAATCTGGCAATGCATGGGAGAACCAACCTTCGGATATTCGAATGTCCAATTAAAACTAGCGAACCAACACAGAGTCCTACCAATTGGGAGGTTGAAGGTTGTAATGGTAGATATTGATGGTGTGTGCACCAAAGCAGATTTTGAACTCGTCAAAATAGTAGATGGCACAACACCATACCTGACACTACTCGGTCTAGACTGGGCATTTGAAAATCAGGCTGTAATTAATTTGAAGACAAGAAAAATGACATTTCAATCCAGATATTATAGGGTTATAACACCACTAGATCCATCAGAAGGGGAAAGGTTCGTAGAACCCACTTGCCTAGACTTAGAGGAAATCGTCCAGTTATACAGAACAACTGCACGTCAAGAGGATTATGTAAACCCAACTGCAGACGAGGTACTCAATTGGAGGACTATTACTTCATGCACTACGGATACAGACACCGGGTTAGAAAACTGGCAGCAGAGACTACATGAAGTATCCATGAGAAGATGTGCAAGAATAGACCGTGCAGTATGATGGATAAGCATAGAAATCGCAGAACCACCCAGTTTCCATGGACTTAATGATTTGGAAACATTTTTGACACAATATGAAGATGAAGTATTAGAGAACTAGAGGCTACTAGCACTAGACTTATCACTCAAGGCCACACCCGCTAGATGGTGGGGCGCACACAAGGAGACCATCACAAACTGGTACCAATGTAAGAGGCTACTACGCATAAGGTTCAGTGCAACACAGAAAAATAGCAAACAACAGAAATATGAAGGATTAGGGACACCAGCGAAACACTCGATGGAGTGTGAAAAGCTGTGGAAATTGACACCATCAAAGGAATGGCCTCACCACTTCATTCATACATTAGAAGGCACACCAACGAACTGGTATACAGATCAGGAACTGTGCAAAGGAACTACAACATGGGTGACATTGCAACAAAACTTTACCACCACTTTCTCATTCGAGCATGAGAAACCAAACATAGATGCAACTCTTAAACGAATCAGAGGAGTCATATTCATTGAGGAGCCAAAAGTAGAGCTTATTACCGAAGAGCAGCAACAAAATAAACAGACAGTCAAGGAACTACTTTCATGTTACCAGGTACAGGAGGACATACCAGATGAAGAGAACCCACACGATATTGAGATTGTAGAAGTAGAAGGTGACAGAGACATGAAGGGACCACAAATAGAATCTAAAGTTATTTCTGCGCCAATCAAGGTAAAGAAAGTTAACATCGGTACAGCAGAACATCCCAAAATGGCCAGCATTGGAGACTATTGGGATGACCGAACAATAGAAAGAATTACAAAACTGTTGCATGAATACATCGACTTATTTCCTACAACATTTACAGAGATGAAAGGTATAGCAGGCGAACTGGGAGAAATGAAAATACCTCTCAGACCCGAAGCGAGACCGATCAGACAACAACCATATAGGTTGAACCCTATATATAAACAGAAAGTTAAAGAGGAGATTGACTGAATGCTCGAAGCCGGCATAAACAAACCAATCGAGGAATCAGAATGGATAAGCCCGATGGTCATACATGACAAGAAATAAGGAAGAGGGATCATGATATTCGTCGACTTGAGGAAGTTGAATGATGCATGCCTACACGACCCATTCCCTACACCGTTCACGGGTGAAGTGCTAGAGAATGTGGGGGGACACGAAGCGTACTCATTCACCGATGGATTCTCAGGTTACCATCAGATTAAGATAGCACAGGAGGATAGATACAAGACCACATTCGCGACGGAATGGGGATCTTACCAATATACAATCATGCCCTTTGGACTGAAGAATGCACCAGCAATATTCTCCAGAGTGGTTATCACATCATTTAAAGAATTCATCCACCATTTTCTCAAAGTATATATGGACGACTAGACAATCTATAGTCTGTTAAAAAACCATGTAGAAGTCTTACGCTTGATGTTAGAGCGATGAAGACAATTTCAGATATCACTGAAAATAAAGAAATGCATATTTGGAACACCATTTGGGATACTATTGGGCTATATAGTATGCAAACAAGGGATATTGGTCGATCCGGCAAAGGTCGTCGTCATCGTTAATTTACCAGCGCTAAAAATAGTCTGTCATCTATGAGCGACGTTAGGACACACAGAATACTATCGGAAATTTATCAAAGGATATGCACAGATCATAGAACCAATGGAAAAACTGCTAAGGAAGGATACAAAGTACCAATGGAACAATGAGTGTCAACATAGTCTGGATACCTTGAAGGAAAATATGGTCACTACATTGATATTAGTATTTCTGGACTGGAGAAAGGAATTCCATGTGCATGTAGATGCATCAGTGATAGCACTGGGAGCTATCTTAGCGCATCCAGGAGCAGGAGACTTGGATCTCCTGATAGCATTTGCAAGAAGAAACTATCTGACTCAGAACAGAACTATAACACAACGGAAAGAGAAGGCCTAGCTATGGTTTACGCACTTCAAAAGTTTAGACACTACTTATTGGGAAAACATTTTAAGATGTTTACAGATCACTCAGCCCTAAAGTACATAGTCAACAAGACAATGTTGGGGGGGAGAATCTTTCGATGGTTACTGTTATTTCAGGAATTTGACTTCGAAGTAATCGTCAAACCAGGAAAACTAAATGCATTCCCTGACCACCTATCACAGGTCACAAATGGAGAAGAACCCACAAGCTTAGAAGACAACTTTCCGGATGTACAGCTATTCTCAGTACAAATTGTTGATGACTACTTCGCAGAGATCATCCAGTACTTGAGCACAGGTACCACACCGCAAGAGTATACCACCGCACAGAAGAAGAACCTGGTAGTTTGTGTAGTCGACTATCAACTAATCGCAGGACATCTATATAAAATAGGTGCAAATAGCATTTTACGAAGGTACGTTCTTGAGCACGAATGACCAAGGATTTTATTAGAAGCCCGCAAGGGATTGGAAGGAGGACATTATGCAGGAAAAGCTACCGCACAGAAGGTACTTCGTGCAGGACTATGGTGGCCAATGATCCACAGGGACTCGAAAGAATACTGTCAGGGATATGATGTCTGTCAAAGGGTAGGCAAACCCAATAGAAGGGATG
>JASDQU010105084.1:42145-88143 GCA_032191745.1 Picea mariana
AGGAAAGGTTGCATCAGCTGTTAGCAATGGAGGAAGACCGAATCTTGGTAGGATTGCATAAAAAATTGCAGAAGGCTAGAGACAAAGTATGGCATGATCGACACATTAAGAAGAAGACTTTCACGGAAGGAAATCTAAAATTGCTCTATGACAGCAAATCACTTCAGCACCCAGGAAAGCTGAGAATGCATTGGTTAGGACCATACGAGGTCAAATCTGTAACAGATGGTGGAGTTGTATAGTTAAGATATCTAGCAGGTGAATACCTCCGAGGAGTGATCAATGGGAGCTGACTGAAGCTGTACAAGGATAGTCGACCACCAACCGCGCAGTTAAAAAAAAAAAAAAAGAGAGAAAAAACCGAAAAGCCATGAAAAATCCATAGGACACTCTAAACACGAATGCAGTAAAGGCAAGAGTAATGGTCACATGCCTAAGACAAATGAGCGGGAAATGGAAAGTCAGCAAAAGCAGGACGATAGGACAACACAAAGTGGAATTAAGGCACAGCAAAGACTGATGGAATGTCACATTAAACACGCCAACTGGAAACGTCCAGAGAAGCGTAATGGAAAGTAAAAAATTGTCACACATGCATTGAATCCAAAGTTATGGTGCATCAATCGCATCATGGAGGAATCATCTTCGATAAGCTTTAGGACAAGCCCATACAGCATGCGAGCACGGAAGCAACTTGTCTATTTGTGAAAGAAGAACACGGAGAGAGAAAGAGAATCTCGAATGAACAGAGCGAGATCACAGTCCTCTATAGACAACAGATGTTCGACACTCACCATTATGGCACCACCGAAGTCTGCTGAACTAGGCTCAACCGCCAGGTCGACCAAAGTTCAAACTAGGTCACGAGGACCGCTGGAAGAAAACGAGCAGCAGCAACCGAAGATCGTCGATATCGATGAGATCCCATCCCTAGAGATACCACTGGTGATCCCTACACTGATATTGGAAGAGATTTAGTAGCGACAACTAGAAAATTGAAAGAGGATACGCAAGCAGAACCACAGGAACCTCTGAAGGGAGAAGCAGAACCTCAACGGGAAGTGCAACCAAAAAGCACCAAACCAACCATGCAAGGTAACGACATGAAATGGAATCAAGGATCAAAAGGTAAATCTGACGAGTCGCAGGTACCCAACCTTGGTCAAGAGACAGAAGAGACCACAGGAACTACCTCATCTTGGCCAGAATGGCTTACAGGGAAGAAAATGGGAATTGTTGGAACTTCGTACCAGCCACCACAGCAGGACTGCAGGGACACACAGGAACTTGGCATAGAATTTCATTACTCATGGCTAATAACCCTTATATCCTTCATGGGATGGCGGGAACCAAAATATGCAGTTTTTTCTACGAGACCACAGCCCGAGGGAGCGAGATATCCAGTACTGAGATTGGGGACACAGACCAGATTGAAGAGGAACAATGGAATCATATTTGAAGCATACCTACAGTATATGCAGAAATCTATTAACCGGTCATGGAGAATAACACCAGAAGATGTCGCGCGATATGGGAACATCGCTAACTTTTAGGCAACACGGAAAGCCTTATGGATACAACCAAGGCAGGATCCCGATAAACAGTGATTACCGATGCGCTACTGCATTACAGAAGGTGATATAGACATGGTCATCAGTGAATGGCCTGCTGAATGGAAGATCCCATCCATTCCCCGAGAAGTACCAGAAGGACTCACAGAAGGAGAGGCAACGCAAGCAGAAACACAGACTCCATAAAAACCAGTTCCCAAGAAACCAAGGAGGGTCCAAAAAAAACCAACTCTAGCAAGCGAAGGGTCAAAGCAAACAGGAAACCAGAAGGGGCAAAAAGAGACCAAGGAACAGCCAAAAAAAGCCAAGGGAATGTAGGAGACCGCCCCAAACCCCATCGCACAAGAGCCTGTGGGAAATAAGAGACTAGCTAAACAGGCCGCAGGCATGCACAAGAAATCAAAGGCACAATGAGTGTCACAAGACCTGATGATCACAGAGGACGATGGAAAAATGATCGCCAGAATGGTCTAGGATTGTTTGGCGGAAGACTTCGACCACACAGCACATTGCAGGGATAATCTACAGAAAGAGTTGGTAGAAATAATATAGCTCCTCAAGACACTCGAAGAATCCCAGAGAGAAAGTAGCAGCAGAGGCATAGAGCAGTTGACAACACAAACCAACAAAAGAGTGGAGATCGAAGAACAAGACCCAACCCTCCCAATGCCACATCCAAACGCAACATTCCACATAAAACCGAGCATGTTGTGAATGAATGAAATAGTAGGACAGACACCATTGAATGATTTGGACCACATTCAATTGGTCTTGACACAGATGCCTTCAAGGGAACTGCACAAATTACAGGTTAGCGTCGACCATGAGATGCAATCTCAGGCACATAATAACTTAGTCGATCTACAGAAAGAAACAAAGCAATGAGAAGCGCTGGAAAAAGAGTACGAGCATGCCAAATCCGAAACTCAGAAGGAGATGGAACACATGAACGAATTGGAACGTAGAGTGGGAGAAATTTTTGGGTAATTTCCAAACACCGCGGAGGGAAACGAACTCTCAACTACAGAAAATATCGACCAGATTGCGCAGACAATTACGCAATACCAGAAGGAGATTGAGGATCTTTGAGAATAGCTAACACCAACGACTCCACCAGCAGTAAAGGAGAAAAGGAGGCAGACCACAACAACGCAAATACAGGATATGGAGAAACAGGTTAGCACACTAGCTGACTTGCTCGACAAAGCAATGCAACTTTGGAAAAGACTGGAGGAGGATCCATAGGTTCAACGCTGGGACAAGGAAGAGGAAAGGATAAATGCAGTGATCCAATAACTCAAGCAGAAGCAAAAGATCATACTGATCCCAAAATGCGTAAAGGGGACGCAAGAGTTGAAGAAGATGCATGCAGAACTCATCACTATAAAAACACAGAAACAAGAGCGAGAGGCTCAAATAGAACCGTTACAGGAACAGGTAGCAGAAGTACTCGCATAGGCAGAAGCGGATAGAGCACAGATGGCACAGACCTAGGCAGAATGTGCAGGACTATTGAGTGACAAAGTGGCCATTCAGATAGTAGAAACCATTAAGGAGAAGACCGCGCAGGCACTGAGAACAGCAACAGAGCTAAGGGAAAAGTTCTAGATGATCACTGAAGAGATCGAGGAAGCTCAAAAAGATTAGGTGACTTGGGACGAGTCACATGTTAGTGTTGGGGGCCTATTGGCAGCAGGCCGAAATGGGAAAGAAATTGTGCATGAAGAAGAATGACAACTAGAAGAGAAATCGTGGGAAAGAAAGCGTGCAGGAGGAAAGTGACAACTGGAAAGAAGCACAACATGTGCACATGCAAGAAGGAGGCGAAAGATGGAAGGAAGCAGTGAACACATGCAGAGAAGGAAGACCTAACGACAATAGAGTTAGGGTTTTTGGTAATATTTTTTGTGTAAACAGCTGAAGAGCCCGATAGATATAAATATAGGCAAGCAGGTATCAAAGAGAGGTTTGGAGATTTTGCGAATGTTGAACTTTAATATTGTTGTAGAGTTGAAATCGTTTTATGTAATGTTTTGATAAGAGAACTACTTGTAACAAGTGAGCTAAGTGGGAGGTAGACCTTGAGGATCAGATCACAGGTTTAGGAGCCTGGTGCAATCTAGTTCGCCTCACAGAGATCTTACTGATCTAAGGAGAATTGTAAGTGCGAGGTGCGAGAACTGCAGAACTACCATAATAAGAGAACCAAGATCCAAATCTTTGTGGACGTAGCCCCGGGAGGGGGTGAACCATGGTAATACCTGTGTAATGTGATGAATGCATGCATATCTATCTTTACTTTTGTTAGATAAATGTTGAATGCGATCAATGAATGAGTTATTATACTGATTAGTTCATTGTTGTTGCGTTATTAAATCTCGAAGGTCAGATAACAGTAATTTGTAATACAAATCATAAGTAATGGCTCAGAATGCAGACCCTCTATCTCCTACTCAATCCTAGGCTGTAAACACTTGAGTCTTACATCCACCCATAAAATCTATCTTGGATGAGACTACGCAGTGCATTCTATGTGTTGTGTTTCCTTCTGGTTCACCAGAAGGGCCGATAGTTTTAGGCTTTGTTGGTACCCTGAAAGATACGAACCCCGGGTCAGTAGTGCAGAGATATTTGGTAGGTTAAAACCAACACAACCGATAAGGTGTCCATTCACCTCCAAGAGTAATTTCCATAAATCAATTCCATAATGCAAACAATAAAGTTTAAGGTAGAAAAAAATCACTCTTCTATTGGCCACAAATGGTTTATATAGATTATTACAATATGGCACTGGAAAAAGTAAAAAATAGCTAACCTAGATGATCTTGACCAAGTCATAATTAACTAAATGACATAAATGCATGGGGTTGAAGTTGAACATTCTTACATTTATTAATGTATAAACTAAAGAGTGGATGCATCCCACTAATCTATATATGTGCACATTGTTATCTCCTCCTTATTTAGATTGAAAGTAGGCATCTCCACGTTCTCCACTAGTTGGGCGAACTATGCCTAAAAAGATGACTATGAAAACCTTTTGTCATGAGTGGGGAGTTGACCTTGACGACCAACAAGATAGGAATGGTGCTACTACTTTTTGGAGGAATGAGCGTGCACATGCAACAAGGTATATTTTTCCTATGATGGCTAGACATTTGGTATATTATTTGTAGGATGTATAACCTACACTTCATCCTCTAAAAGAGGAGGTCATACAATTTCAGATTTTAGCCATGGATAACATCATGAATTCCAAGCAGAGAAGGCCCAATCCAATTGGTGCACGTTGCATTAATATGACACAAATATCATATAGGGGCCATAACACATTGGTTTGAGTTTGCGATGTCATTGACCCTTGAAATGTTGTTTATCTAGCTGCTATGAAACACAATCAACCACTTGAAATGAGATGGGAGCTCAATGGAACTCCTAAAGAGTCTTATATTGTTGTTGGGAGGTGGCTAATGCTACATCTACTTGGGAATGTACCTATGTGAGATTTTAAACAAAAGAGGCAACATGATGTTGTTATTTTCAATAGTTCAAATTGGTTGTAGATGAAATAGTAACTAGAACTTCATATAAAGCAAGGGGTTGATAACCAAAAAAAGCTTGAAAAGGAGAAAATCTAATGGAGGAATTGACAGATCTATTGTAGTTGTGTTGTAAAACATGAAGATAAGAATCCCATTGCTTGTTGTAGGCATAATATATATGCATAGTGTTGTTCTTGAGTTTATACTTAAGGCTCAAAGTATAATATCAAGGCATCAATAAATAAGGAAAGTTTTAATATTGCTCTTTCTACTTCAGTTGTATGAGAAAAGATGCCTTAAATAAATTAACAGTGTAATAGCTCAGAGGCCATCTTTCGTGTCTGATTTAAAATTAAAAGCATTGGGTGTAATGAGAGAAAAACATAAAGTTGTTAGACAAATCAAGGCATCTATTACAGAAGAATATTAATTTACTACAGAAAAAGAAAATAGATGATATAACCTTAAATGAAGTATAAAATGTAGAAATCCAATTAACTCACAGGTCTTGTATTTACTAACAGTAAAACAAAGGAAAATTTTTGAGCTATTAAATTACTAAATGAAATGTAACCACAATAAATGTTGTACTAAGTTGCGATCAGGCATTCATCAAGGAAATATATAAAAATATGTTGAGATATGGAAAGACAGAAGAACACATAACTCAAATTGAACGAAATGTGGAATCTCTAGTCTGCACTTGTATTAATCTTCAATAAGGAGAATTTTCCCAATTACATACAGCAAGAAGCAACATTTCTTTAGACTTTTGAAAATATATTTATACAAGAGATTCTCAATACTAGGCGGTTGGAATTCTCGTTATTCCTAGGTAATAACAGTTACAAAATGAAAACATGAACCATTTCACTTGGTTCTTCTTTATCTCTTTCTCATACCGGCAGAAACAGATATGCACATGTTACTTCATTGATTCTTTAAGGTACTCCCTTTACCTCGCTCAAGACATTCGACACATCTGCTTAGAAATTGTACTAATAATCTAGAAGCTTTTGTCACATATTTTGCGTAAAAAAGATACAACTTCTTTTGTAATTGTGGTAACCTGTCTTTTATCCTTTTATCTTCAGAAGTCATTGACTGTAACTGTAAATTTGGCTTTACCAGCCATCTATCTATTTGAGCAATGTCAACCTTCTTTAGTTGTGAAATTTCAGCCTGCGCTGCGTCTAAGATTTCTTTGATGTCAAGTTGATGCTTTACAATATCGAATTGTCCTATTATTTTAGAACAATCATCCTTTCCAAGGCCTAGTGATTCTTTATTAAGCAAATGAAAAATCTCCTCACAATCCTCTTTTATTTCCTTGGTTGTTCTTTTACTCTCGGCTATATTGGTCTCCCATGTATTTAATATTATATCCCCTTTGAACTTCTCTGCAACAGTCAATCTGGTAGTTACATATATTTCTTCTCTAGCCGATGACACAACCGCTTCTTGAAAAGTGGTCCAGGCTGCAGTAGCCTCTCTTTCTCTAAAACCAATATTATCCAATGATTGGTTTACTTCCCGAAAATGAATTTGGATGATTTCTACCTTAGCAAAAAGGCTCTATTGTGTTATTTCCAGTTTCTTTAGCACTTCCAATGCTTGAGCTTGAAACACTGCTATATCCACAACCATTTTCTCAGTGGCAGTGACCTTGTCTTGTAATTGTTTTACCAACTTATCTTGTTGGATAGTTCATCTTTTGCTCACTTGCATATTCTTATGCATCTCATCAAGACTAGACTTGAGCAGTTGGATTTCTTGTTTATCACTAGCTCTAGCATATTCCAGCGCTTTATTGTTTTCATCTATGACATTCTTTTCTATAGTCCTTATTTGATTTTGCAACTGACTTATCATTTGATTCTTCTGCTTCATATTATCAACTGAGAATAGGTTAGTTGTTGCAAAAGCTACCAAAGAGCCTGCTACCTCTGTAAAAAATCTTCTTCTTCCAAATTTTTTCCATCCAATAGTACTCTGTGATTTTTGACAATTTCAACTTCTTTCTGGTGCATTATTTTCTTCACCACATCTTTCCTTTTCCTACTGAAAAATAAATCGTAAGGAAGTATCTCTTTAATAGGGATAGGCGTGATATCTCCTATGAGTATTACCTCTACATTGGGGTTTCCTCTGGTGAACTCTAATGGCGTGACAACCTAAATGGGGCTGCCGATTTCTATGGATAACTCTTATTCGGTTCCATCTGTAGTTGATTTATCTAATGAAGACAATGGGCTATCTTCTCCTTTCTTTATCAGTGTCTTTGCTTGATCTTTGGCCTGGTTATCTGATACCTCTATCGCTGGGATATCTTCTTCTTGAGTCGAGACCTCAGATTTCTCTAAGTTTTCCAGGGCTTCTTGTTTGCTAGAGATTTAGGCTTTTGGACTCTGGGTCTCTATTTGTTGTGTAGCTAGAGACATTGGGTTTTCGCCTTGTAATACTTTTGGAAGACTACTTCTTCGGTGCTTTTGGAGGTTGTAAAATTCAATCATTTTATCAAGTGATAGAGCTTGAAATCGACTCAAAAATTCTTGGTAATATATCACCCCTCGGAACATTTCGTCCTGAGGGGATTCTTCATGTTCATACTTTTTAAGATTGTAATTGGCCATATGGTTACCCATGACCTTCTGCAGGTCATGCTTCTTGAATTCAATGTTAACCAGCTTTATTTCTTCTAAGTTCATAGCCTCCACTTTGGAGTGGCCGAAATCCAATAAAGAAAATACACCAATCTGTAAGGGAAAAGATGGCCATACATTTTTCTGCACTGCTTTGAGCTCTTTGCTAATCCCGCTGAGTATAGTTTGTCATGCGACCTCACGGCACAATAGTTGGTCTAGTAAAAATTGTGGTAAAGCATATGGGGGAACTGAACAACCGAAAACTTTGATATAAGAGAAGTGTTCCTTGATGTACCAGTCTGCCACTTTATCCAGGTTAGCCACGACTGTGTCTAAAATTATAGAAGGTGGGTGACCAAAAATAGAAATGTGCATCGGCACCATTACCCAATTACAGATTTCATGAAAGAAATTCTTCACCTTGTCTTCGCAGAGTTTTGAATGATAAATATGAATTGGTTCTGCATTTTCTGGAGTCCAACTCCAGCCCATCAGCAGGAAAGGCGTCATGAAACAGGGGGCGTCCATAATATAAGATGACATAAAAAATGAATTTGATTTCCCCTTGGCTTTCTTTGTCTGGGATTCTGTAATTTCACTAGCCAGACTGTCCGACAATATCTTGGCCCAATCAAAAGAATACCCTTCCACCACTGTGTGTATAATGGGTACCCATGGTAGAAAGGAATGGGTTGTGTTCTCTTTTCCATAGAATCTACACACCATCATGTCTATATACATGAACTGTGGTTCTAGCAATAAGATTGAGTATATGTCGTTAGAATCGACTCTGAACTTTTTGGGGCGTGAACACCAGTCCTTGATCAAGTCAGAAAGACTCTTTCCATATTGATCACACTCCTTCTTGTTAAAATTCACTAGAAAAATGGCATTATAAATGAAGTTTGGTGTTGAAGACAGTTTATACATCACCTGTATGTGTTCCAGCCAAAATGACCCAACAGCTACCTTCAGAGAATTGAATATAGTTCTAGTTGGGATATCCACATGATCCAATGCCCATCAAATCATGTCATTGTAGGGTAAAAGCCTCGGCCTTGTTGCTACCTTATGCAGCTCTTCCTGAGCAATAGTATTGTATTTAGGAGATAAGTCTTCCTTTTCGTTGTCGCTTGAATCCTCAAGGCAGTGTACCAGTTCGTACTATAGGATGTTGAATACATGCATCCAGAGTTTAACTGTGTTTATATTTCTAGGCGAGGTGTCGGAGAAAACCTCTGAGCTCTGGCCTAAACTCTCACCAGTTGATTTAGCTTCTTTTCTTGGCAGCATGATAGAAGTTCTCAAAAAAACTGTTATTTGTCACAAAAAATGCACAGGACTGAGCATCTCGCTAAGCAAGTTCTACCAAAATGTGAATGTAATTGAAAATGAAAAAGTTTTTCTTCCCTTAAATGCCTCGACCTACATATACCTTCACTGACAATACGTTTAATTCTTTTAATAAAAATATTTGGGCATTAAAGCAGGATCTTGTTTGAAATCATTTCCCTAGGCTGGTCATTTAATAACATTAATGGTCAATTTTCGTGACCAGGAAAGTATAAATCTAATTTGAAATCACCTATATCGCAAATCAGCATAAACTCAACAGTAAAATAAAAAAATTTATTTTAATAATAAATCGAGTTTATATGACTAATTAATTATGTTCAACCTTGATCCACTTCAGGATTTCGGGTTCCATGCTATCCTACTTTTGTTCAATCTATAACCCCAAACTGTGAAATCGTGATTAATTAATTAATCTTAATCATGTTTAACTTTTGTAAATAATTGCAATTAATTAATGATTTCGCGATTTCGGATGTCGGGGGTTTAAGTTATCATTCGAGGCAGGATTCTCGAAACGTGAAGTTGAGATAAGCTTAATTATCGTTAATCATTTTTTAATTATTTAATTAACCTAATTTAACTTAAGCTAGTTTCGCAACTTCACATATCAGAACTTTGGGCTTCTTTATATGTCTAACTATTAGTATTGTGAAACCCCAAAACCCGATACTTTGAAATATGTCTTTAGTGATTTAGATTTTTAACGAATGGCTGGCTCTATAACTTGAAAATATTTTAGACCATTGGATTAATTAGAAGACTTTATCGACGGTAGTATCCAAGTGTGCATTTGTCCTTATTTAAACAAAATGAAACTTTTTAAGTCTAAAGTTTTAGAAAAATATATATATTTCAACATAGGCTCCATCTAGGGATCTCGTTTCCTTGCCGGATGAGAAGAACAATAGACCGAGTGCCTTTATTGGGTAAATGGAGTCATTATTGTAGCTCTGTGAAACACATTCTGAAAGAAGACACACAGAAGGACTTGGGACTTCATCCATATCTCTAAAAACTTTCAAAACTTAGTCATTCATCAATCTTGAATTCAGGCTTAAATTGCTTCCTTTTCTTAAAATTGATTTTAGAATTACTTGAGATAATCAAAACAACCTTAACCAATCTATCAGACTTTGTTCGATTTTATTCGCATCAAGGAAAAGTGATTTTAATGTTTTAAACAGGGAGTATCGCGTTAGCTTAGAATGTAGATCTAGCCTGAAAAATAACTAGTTGCCAGGATACATTATAATACATGTATAACAGCCTTATAGATATCATAGACATTGCTTCACTGCCAGCAAGCATGTTCAGTACCCCGGTGAAGTTATCTAACTCCCATATTGAATTTTCTTTCACCACTTCAATTAATAACTTCGCATTTAAATGCTGAGATGAGGGAAATCATTTAATGAATTTCATTTCATCGTCCCTATTTCGACAAGATGGGGGCAATCATTTTTTGAATTTCTTTTCACCATCTGTCTTATATTTTGAAACATGAAGTGAGGGAAATCAATTTGTATATAATAAAATATACCATGAATGGTATCTATTTATGTTTTAGCAATAGAGGTCAGTTAGCTCACTTTGATTACCCTAGAATAATCCTCTTCTGACTTTCAAAACACCTTTTCTTACTAGGAATTTTTCATGGGGAATTTTATTTTCCAAGGACTTTCCTTGAGCGACATCAATCATTTTAAATCTGGTAAAAAGGTTAGAGTAGTTAGGATTAGTTCAAACATACTTTGTATTTCAGTTAAAATTAGGAATATCATCAGGATTTTTTCCTATTCTCATGTGGAAGATTTGTTTTTAAGCTTCCAGAGTTAAAGTGAAGCTCTTTTTCCTCTTTAAAGACTAGGAAGAAAAGTTCTTTTTATTTATTTTTTATTTTATTTTTTTTCATTTTTTATTCAGAGGGAAAACTTGAGAATTATGCTATAATTTTGTAACCCTCTAACTGTAAATCAGGTGACAATATTAGTGCAGATGAAACTTCTATCATATTCATTAATATATTCTTGAAAATTTTAAATTGGGTCGCCAGGGTAGAAGTTCATACCTCAGATTTTCTCTATATTTTCGACCGAGCAAACTATTAGTTTATCACTTGTTTTGAGGGAAATTCAATGTGAGTATTGATTCCTGCTAGAAATTGTCTCTCGGTTATCAGCCTGTATCCTGCAATGAGATGAATCATGAAAGATGTGAGGAATTCTTTGCTGAGTGGAAACCTAATTGTTGCATATATATATATATATATATATATATATATATATATATATATATATATATATATATATATATATATATATATATATATATATATATAACAGAAATTATAACAAAAAGTGAAAACTAAACTGGTATGTACAATGAGAGTTTGGAATTGTATTACTGCATGAAATTATTGAGGTAACGCCCATTGATAGGGGCGTTAAGAATCTTTCTGTCGAGATTTTCTAACAAAATTGCATTCTTTCCTTCAGAGGCTGAAATTATATACGGTCCACACCAGATCTGGTCGAACTTACCATGCTTCCCTGCATCTTCTTTCATGGCTTCCCATTTTAAAACCATATCACTGGGGAGAAATTCCCTATCTTTAGCTTTCTCGTCAAATGGGGCTTTCATGTTATCCTGATACTTCTGTAGTTTTTCATCTACTTCAACCCTATTTTGTTGAACTTCAATCATCTGATTTATTCTTCCGGTGATGTCATTTGGATCTTCTTTTGAGTCTTGCTAGAGTTTAATTATAGGAAGCACAATATTTATGGGTAAAACAACATTAGTACCATATACCATCTGAAATGGGGACATTCCGATGGATCTTTTTGTGCCTGTTTTGTTAGCCCATAAAGAATATTTCAAATGTATATGCCAGGCTTTTTATTTTTGGTCATCATTTTTTTAATTATCGTTATCGAGATCTTGTTTGAGGACTCAGATAATCCATTTCCCTATGGATAATAGGTCGTATAATGTATTAATACAATGTTATATTTTTGACAAAAACTTATCATGGCCATGGACGTCCAAATCTTGATAGAATGTTCTCTTCCAATAAATTGATCACCACTACGTTTTTTGTGTTTCATGTAGGAATGGCTTCTACCCATTTAGTAAAATAATCAATAGTAGTCAAAATCCACTTATGTTGAGCACTAAAATGTGGATTTATTTCACCGATGAAATCAAGGCCCCATTGTTGAAACGGGGCTTCGGCTTTAACTGGAACCAAAGGCAGTGCAAGAATCTTTTACTTTCCTGTGAACAATTGACAAAGGTTACAAGCTCTGACCTTAACATTCACATCATTGAATAATTTCGGCCAATAATATCCAGCTCTTAGGATTTTGTAGGTCGTTGCTCTCCATGCATGATGTCCTCCACACCCTCCTTAGTGAAATTCATTTATAACTCTCATTGTTTCAAATTCTACTAAACAGCTCAGTAAGAAACCCAGAGGATCCTTCCAATATAGTTGACCATCTACAATGCAATATTTTACTGCATGTAATTTCAATGTTCTAGCTTTAGATGGAGTTAGGTCATTGGGACATTGAAGATTCAGAAGATATGAAACAATGTCACTATACCAAGTTGAATGAGAGAATTTTTTTGAAACTTCAATTACAGGTACAGTAACATCAAATTCATTTATATCTAAAAATCCCTCATACTCTTGCAGATCATGATTTATTCCGAGTTCTTTAAAATTTGATTCAACTAATAGCTTGGCCAAACCTTGACCTTTTACAAGTTTGGTCGGTTTTACTTCTAGGTCAAACTCTTGAATTTTAGCAAACCATCGGCCCCTCCTTCCATCGTTATCATGTTGAAGCTATATATCTTTAACAGAACTGGTGGGTACATGTGTAATTATTTTAGAATGTAGCATGTAGGTCCTGAAAGCCTTTAGGGATTTTACCATTGTGTAAGATTTATTTTCCAATATATCATATTTTAGTTCAACATCTCTAAGGCTTTTACTGAAAAATGATATTGGTTGTTCAAACCCTTCTTCGTTTTTTTTGTAGAAGTACCGTCGTTGTTGTGTGTTCAGATGCGAATGAGAAAATTAGGAATTCTTTCATATAATCTAGGCTTGCCAATACAAGTGCTTCACCTATAACATTTTTAATACGTTTGAATGATGCCTTGGCTTCAGTTGTCCACTTGACCTCGCTATCCTTATTGAGCATATCTGTGATCAATTTTACAATTTCAATGAAGTTTGGGATGAATCTTCTTAAAATATTATTTTTTCTTAAAAATGATTGTATTTCCATTCTATTCCTAGGAATATTTATAGTATCTATAGCTTCAACTCTCTTCGGATCAATTTTAAATCCATCCTTAGATACTATGTGGCCCAAGAGTTTACCTTCCTGCATTGCAAAATGAGATTTCTTAGGACTCAAAGACAAACCAAATTTTCGACATTTTTCAAACGTCTTCTTGAGGTGTACTAGGTGCTCTGCATCAAATTTAGAAAAAATAGTTAGATCATCAATATAAATAACAACAAACTTATCTCTTTCACCGACAAAGGTGATGTCCATATCTATTTGGAAACTAGCGCCTGCATTCATTAGACTGAAAGTCATTTTATCATACATAAAGGTACCCCAGGGGGTAGTGAACGTAGTTTTCTCTTTATCATCCTCATGTACTGCAATTTGATTGTAGCCCGAAAAGCCTTCAATCGTAGACCTTCTATTTTCTCCCACCACTTTCTCCAATACCTAATCCATTTTAGGTAATGGATAGTTATCTTTGAGTGATAATCTGTTTAAATTTTTGAAATCTACACACAATCTGATTTCACCATTTTTCTTCCTGACTGGAACTAGGTTGGCTACCCATTCGGAGTATCTGAGTGAAACAATGATCTTGGCATCCAGGATTTTCTTTACCTCTTTCTCTATCACAGGCAGTAATATATGATTTATCTGTCTGAGCTTATGTCTGAATGGTTTAACACCTTGCTTCAAAGGAATTTTATGTTCAATTACTGAAGTATCATAAGTCCTTAATTCGTCATAGGACCAAGAAAAAACATCCTTTTACTGCTTGAGAAGCTCAGCATATTTTATTTTTATTTTAGGGGGAAGGTATTTAGATATTTTAACTAGCCTCAATGTTTCCTTAGTGCTTATATCACAGTCTTCAACCTCTTCGGGCTAAGGTTGCAAAGTAGACTTCAAGGGAATATCATCATGATCAAATAATATCTCCAAGGGAATCAAACCTTTAGGTATTTGATTATTTTTCAGTACCAACATATGATCATTAGCGATCTTATATTGAAACTCCTGAGGATCTTCTCCTTCCTGCATAATCCAAGCAGGGTCATTCTGATTTTCTTGGTCAATATGCATTTTAACAAATTCATCCACCATTTCTAGGAAATGTTTGATTTGCTCATCATCTTCAAAGACCTGCCAGTGTTGTATATTGTTTGGTATTGATAGTCTATGCCTCATTTCTATATGATATTTTAATTTGAATTCCCTAGGAGGTACAAACATTGAGGTTGCTTTGACCAACGAATATGCCTGTTGATTTTTTGTTCCGGGGATGTAGTGAACATTAACTAATGAGAAAAAAATTTCAATTAGATCCCAGGCACAATTTCTGTAAGACCTTAACCTTGGGTGTTTAGCCTGATACTAACGATTTATCTATTTTATAATTAATTCTGCATCACCATAGACTTCCAAGTTTTCAATTTTCAATTTCCTAGTAGCCTCTAATCCTAAGACCAAGGATTCATATTCACATACATTATTAGTGTAATCGATGTCCCACTGTAACCTGTAAGAAAAAGGGATAATAAACTCATCTCTAAGTGCCACAAATAGAACTCCATCTCATGCTCCTTCACAAGACGAAGCACCATTGAAATACATTTTCCAAACTCCAGTACTATATACATCTTTATTTGTTTTTTCTATTTTTTATTTTTATGTACAATTTTTTTCTATACAGTCATCTAAATCATCATCAATGGATAAAATACAATTTCCTAAATTTTGATCTGCAACATAAATAGGGTAATTATTCGGATTCAGTGGGTCACTTACTGTATATGCCAACCTTGTTTCTCTATACAAGCGGGTAAACTGTCCACCGAAGATCGGGATTATAGCGTATTTCATGTCTAGTTGAAGGGATCCTCCCAGTTTGGTGCCCCAAGACCTGGGTAACAACATGCCATACTTTGGAGGTATATCAGCAACAACCACATCCATCAAAACACTTTTTACAGGAATCTGTGCAAGATTAACCACTAAATCTTTAATCATGCCCACACATTTGACTTTTCTTGAATCAAAAGAGTACAGATCTCCGTATGGTCGAGTAATTTCGAGACCAATTCTATCCATAATACCTTTGGGCATCACATTATGGGAAGCTCCAGAATCCAACATGCAATTGTGAAGAAGATGATTATGTACAGTTAGCGTAATGTAGAAAGGAGCAACAGTATCTCTGGCACCTTCAAAATATGGACCAAAAATTATATTTGGTTTATCATCTTCTAAATTTATGACGTCGGCCTGACTTTCAGTATCCGAAAAATTTATCATTTTAGCATTTTTTTTTTGTATGTAGGGTTTTTTTCCAATTCAATCAGAGGTATAGGGATCTTGATCTTATTAATCTCATTCTCTAGATTGAAATTTCTCGTTGTCTTATCGACTTCTCTGGTTTGTATTTCTATCTCCTTTTTTATTTATTTATTGGTTTGTGTTGCTTTTGTTTCAGTCCGGTTTGTTGTTATAGTCTAGGTTCCAACTACTTTTTTTTTGACATTCTGTGTCTCAGCTAACAGTGAAGCTATCTCATTATCTTTGCTCTTCGACAAAATTTTCTTCGGTTGAGCAGTTGTGATATTTCTATCTCTAGGCCTTAGATTATACTTCTGCTGAAGTTCGGCCATTATATTATCGGGGATTCCTTGATAAGCATATTATTCTATATTATTTATGCTTTCATCATGATTAGACCAATATTTTGTATTTAGAGACTTTTCGTAATCTTGTTTTGTCAAAAAAGGTTATCGGCAATCATCACCAAGATTATTCATATCTTCTTCTAACTCCTCAAAGTTTCGTAGGTCCTCTCCTCCTATAAAATTTTCATTCTTAAAGGGGGCCTGAATCTTTTGTTCTTCATTCTTGATCTGTCTTTGTTGTATTTGAGGATTAGGATTTCCTCTGAAATCTTTTCTAGGGAACTGATCATTCTTAGATTGGTCCAATTCCATTTTCGAGATTTTATTTGACAATTCTTTGATTATTTTTTCCATGTCATCCATCTTATCTTTCGAGGACCTCCCAGATCCGGAGGGTCCTTCTTGTTCTCTGTATCATCTGATTTCTTTATTTCTCGGTTCAAATTTAGCTTTTAACTTCCCTGATGCCATCATATTTGATTCAATTCCTACGACATCATCCTTCATTTTAGTGAGGTCGACAGATCTCCTTTCTCTCAACAATAGAGAAAAATCTAGATCGAAAGCCCCAACAAAAGTTACTTTCTCTGCAGGTTGGGAAGGTTTAACCTTGGCTGGAATCTTATTATATAATTTATTAAATCTTTGAGTAAACTCAAGAATTATTTCTGAATTTTTCTTTCTTAAAGCTCCAAACTCAGTTAGATAATAAAGGTGATCTTTTCTTTCTCCCCATTTTCTGATAAAGGAACTTTCTAACTCGTCATGTGATCCTATAGAACCTGTTGGCAATCCTCAGAACCAGGTTCTCACCTGTCCTTTGAAAGTTTGAACTAGGATTCTTGAATTAACATCCTCGTGCTCGAGGCCGAGGATATCAACGAACTGATCAAATAAATTTATGTGCTCGGTCGTGGTTAAGTCTCCCTCTCTAGTGAACTTTCATAAGTTCTTCATATAGTTTTCAAGTGAATCATGGAGGGAAACTGGGAGAACCAAAGGAGCATACCTAGCTGCAACTTTAGCAAAAATTCTAGGAAATGGGGGTGGTATTTGACCGCCTCCCCCTCCTCCTGCACCATCTCCGGCACCAGCACCACCTCCTTCGGCTGCAGCCATTGATAATTTGAGGGATGAAACTTTGAGATTGTAGAGGGGGTTTTCAACAATGTGTAGTGACTTTTCGGTACCTCCGGGATGAAGCAAAAAAAAATTAGGAGACTTATAGTTACGACACAAAAAATCTGAAAGAAGGGAACAGGGAGATGAGGACTGGGTTCTTCGAATTTACAGGATGTATACATAGGAGAACCAACAGGAGTCAAGTCAGGGTAAAATATATAATCTTCAGAGCTTCGATAGGTTGGAAGCTTGTCAGCTTTAATCTCGAATGAAACCAAATCTGGATTTAGGGTTTCGGCTTCAAGTTTATCAGAAGATGTTTCTCCGAAAAGGAGTTGAATGGGACCTCTTGTGAAGTTAAAGATTCCAATAAAACTTTAGTATTTGATTTAGGTTGATAAACCTTACTTGTTGATCAAATAGTTTGTTTAAGGTATCCCCTTGGTTTCAAAAGTTTTTCAAGGTCAGATATAGGCGAGGTTTGTTTATCGTCTAGATTCTTTCTGGTATTCTTTCGACCGAATTCCAGTTTATCAATTGTGGAGTCACCAAGTGAAAAATAAAATATTAGCCTTATAATGTGTTCAACATTTGTTCACTATCAAAGAAATAAAATTACCAATGTCGTTCTCCCAGGGAAAAATAACTTCGTTTCTTCGTCCCCGGCAACGACGCCAAAAAGATGTTGTTCCTGAGTTTATACTTAAGGCTCAAAGTATAATTTCAAGGCATCAAGAAATAAGAAAAGTTTTAATATTTCTCTTTCTACTTCAGTTGTATGAGAAAATATTCCTTAAATAAATTATCAATATAACAGCTCAGAGGTTGTCTTTCGTGTTTGAGTTAAAATTAAAAGCATTGGGTGTAGTGAGAGAAAAACATAAAGTTGTTAGACAAATCAAGGCATCTATTACAGAAGAATCTCAATTTACTATAGAAGAAGAAAACAGATGATATAACCTTAAATGAAGTATAAAATGTAGCAATCCAATTAACTCACGGGTCTTGTATTTACAAACAGTAAAACAAAGGAAAATTTGTGCACTATTAAATTACTAAATGAAATGTAACCACAGTAGATGTTGTACTAAGTTGCGATCAGGCATTCATCAAGGAAATATATAAAAAGATGTTGAGATATGGAAAGACAGAAGAACACATAACTCAAACTGAACAAAATGTGGAATCTCTGGTTTGCACTTGTATTAATCTTCAATAGGGAGAATTTTCCCAATTACATACAATAAGAAGCATCATTTCTTTAATCTTTTGAAAATATATTTATACAATATATTCTCAACCCTAGGCGGTTGGAATTCTCGTTATTCCTAGGTAATAACAGTTACAAAATGAAAACCTGAACCATTTCACTTGGTTCTTCTCTATCTCTTTCTCATACCAGCAGAAACAGATATGCACATGTTACTTCATTGATTCTTTGAGGTACTCCCTTTACCTCGCTCAAGACATTCGACACATCCGCTTAGAAATTGTACTAATAGTCTAGAAGGTTTTGTCACATCTTTTGCCTCAAAAAGATACAACTTCTTTTGTAATTGTGGTAACCTGTCTTTTATCCTTTTATCTTTAGAAGTCATTGACTGTAACTATAAATTTGGCTTTACCATCCATCTATCTATTTGAGCGATGTCAACCTACTTTCGCTGTGAAATTTCAGCATGAGCTGCTTCTAAGATTTATTTGATGTCAAGTTGATGCTTTACAATATCGATTTTTCCTAGTATTTCAGAACAATCATCCTTTCCAAGGCCTAGTGATTCTTTATTAAGCAAATGAAAAATCTCCTCACAATCCTCTTTTATTTCCTTGTTCATTCTTTTACTCTCAGATATATTGGCCTCCCATGTCTTTAATATTATATCCCCTCTGACCTGCTCTACAACAGTCAATCTGGGAGTTACAAATATTTCTTCTCTGAACGATGACACGACCGCTTCTTGAAAAGTTGTTCGGGCTGCAATAGCCTCTCTTTCTCTGAAACCAATATTATCCAATGATTGGTGTACTTCCCGAAAATGATTTTGGATGATTTCTACCTTAGCAAAAAGGCTTTGTTGTGTTATTTCCAGTTTCTTTATCACTTCCAATGCTTGAGCTTGAAACACTGCTATATCCACAACCATTTTCTCAGTGGAACTAACCTTGTCTTGTAATTGTTTTACCAACTCATCTTGTTGGATAGTCCGTCTTTCGCTCACTTGCATATTCTTATGCATCTCATCAAGACTAGACTTGAGAAGTTGGATTTCTTGTTTATCACTAGCTCTAGCCTATTCGAACCCTTTATGGACTTCATCTATGACATTTTTTTCTCTAGTCCTTATTTGATTTTGCAACTGAATTCTCTACTGATTCTTCTGTTTCAGTTTTTCTTTCAGATTATCAAATAAGAATAGGTTGGTTGTTGCAAAATATCCCAAAGAGCCTGCTACCTCTCTAAAAAATATTCTTCTTCCAAATTTTGTCCATCCAATAGTACTCTATGTTTTTTGACAGTTGCACCTTCTTTCTGGTGCATTACTTTCTTCAACACAACTTTTCTTTTCTTACTGAAAAATAAATCAGAAGGAGGTATCTCTTCAATAGAGATAGGTGTGAGATCTCGTATGAGTATTACCTCTACATTGGGGTTTCCTCTAGTGAACTGTAATGGCATGACAACTTGATTGGGATTGTCGATTTCTGTGGATAACTTTTTTTCGATTCCATCTGTAGTTGATTTATCTGATGAAGACAGTGGCATATCTTCTCCTTTCTTTATTAGTGTCTCTTCTTGATCTTTGGCTTGGTTATCTGATACCTATGTCGCTGGGATATCCTCTTTATGAGTCAAGAACTCAGATTTCTCTAAGTTTTCCAGGGCTTCTTGTTTTCTAGAGCTTTCGGCTTCTAGATTCTAGGTCTCTATTTGTTGTGTAGCTGGAGACATTGGGTTTTCCCCTTATAGTACTTTTGGAAGACTACTTCTTAGGTGCTTTTGGAAGTTGTAAAAATCAATCATTTTATCAGGTGATAGAGCTCGAACTCGGCTCAGAACTTCTTGGTAAGATATCACCCCTCGGAACATTTCGTCCTGAGGGGATTCTTCATGTCCATACTTTTTAAGATTGCAAATGGCCATATGGTTACCCACAACCTTCTGTGGGTCGTGCTTCTTGAATTCAATGTTAACCAGTTGTATTTCTTCTAAGGCCGCAGCCTCCACTTTGGAGTGGCCGAAATCCAATAAAGAAAATACACTAATCTTTGAGAGAAAAGATGGCCATTCCTTTTTATGCACTGCTTTGAGCTCTTTGCTAATCTCGTCGAGTACAGTTTGTCGTGCGACCTCGTGGCACAACAATCGGTCTGGTAAAAATTGCGGTAAAGAATATGGGGGAGTTGAACAACTGAAAACTATGATATAAGAGAAGTGTTCCTCGATGTACCAGTCTACCACTTTATCCAGGTTAGACACAACTGTGTCTGAAATTCTAGGAGGTGGGTGACCAAAAATAGCAATGTGCATCAGCACCGCTACCCAATTACATATTTCCTAAAAGAAACCCTTCGCCTTGTCTTCCTAGAGTTTTGAATGATAAATATGAATTGTTTATTCATTATTTGGAGTCCATCTCCAACCCATCAGCGGGAAAGGCGTCATGAAACAGATGGTGTCCATAATATAATATGACATAAAGAATGAATTTGATTGCCCCTTGGATTTCTTTGTCTGGTATTTTGTAATTTCACTAGCCAGACCATCCGACAATATTTTGGCCCAGTCGAAAGCATACCCTTCCACCACTGTGTGTATAATGGGCACCCATGGTAGAAAGAAATGGGTTGTGTTCTCTTTTCCATAGAGTCTACACATCATCATGGATATATACATGAACAGTGGTTCTAGCGATGAGATTGAGTATATGCTGTTAGAATCGACTCTGAACTTTTCGGGGTGTGAACACCAGTCCTTGATCAAGTCGGAAAGAATCTTTCCATATTGATCACACTCCTTCTTGTTAAAATTCACTAGAAAACTGGCATTGTAAATGAAGTTTGGTGTTGAAGACAGTTTATACATCACCTGTATGTGTTCCGGCCGAAATGACCCAACAACGACCTTCTAATAATTGAATATAGTTCTAGTTGGGATATCCACATGATCCAATGCCCATCCAATCATGTCATTGTAGGGTAAAAGCCTCGGCCTTGTTGCTACCTTATGAAGCTCTACCTGAGCAATAGTCTTGTATTTAGTAGATAAGTCTTCCTTTTCGTTGTCGCTTGAATCCTCAGGGCAGTTTACCAGTTCGTATTGTAGGATGTTGAATAGATGCATCCAGGTTTTAACTATGTTTATACTTATGGGCGAGGTGTCAGAGAAAACCATTGAGCTCTGGCATGAGCTCTCACTAGTCGATTTAGCTTCTTTTCATGGCGACATGATAGCAATTCTCAAAAAAACTGTTATTTGTCATAGAAAATGCATAGGACTGAGTATCGTGCTAAGCAAGTTCTACCAAAATGCAAATGTAATTGAAAATGAAAAAGTCTTTCTTGCCTTAAACGCCTCGACCTGTATATACCTTCACTGACAATACATTTAATTCTTTTAATAAAAAGATTTGGGCATTAAAGAAGAATCTTGTTTGAAATCATTTCCCCAGGATGGTCATTTAATAACATTAATGGTCAATTTTCGTGATCATGAAAGTATAAATCTAATTTGAAGTCACTTGTATCGCAAATCAGCATAAACTCAACAGTAAAATAAAAAAATTTATTTTAATAATAAATCTAGTTTATATGACTAATTAATTATGTTTAACCTTGATCCACTTCGGGATTTCGGGTCCCATGATATCCTACTTCCGTTCAAGCTATAACCATGAACTACGAAATCGTGATTGATTAATTAATCTTAATCATGTTTAACTTTTGAAAATAATCGCAATTAATTAATGATTTCGCAATTTCAGATGTCGGGAGTTTAAGTTATCATTCGAGGAAAGATTCTCGAAACGTGAAGTTGCGATAAGATTAATTATCGTTAATCATTTTTTAATTATTTAATTAACCCGATTTAACTTAAGCTAGTTTCGCGGCTTCGCATATTGAAAATTTGGGCTTCTTTATATGTCTAATTGTTAGTATTGTGAAACCCCGAAACCCGACACTTTGAAAACTATCTTTAGTGATTTAGCTTTTTAACGAATGGTCGGCTCCATAGCTTGAAAAGATTTTAGACCATTGGATTAATCAGAAGACTTTATCAACGGTAGTATCCAAGTGCGCATTTGTCCTTAGTTAAACAAAATGAAACTTTTTAAGTCTAAAGTTTTAGAAAAATATATATGTTTCAACATATAGTATGCACCAAGTTGTGATTTACAACCTTAGTTTGGTCCTCCATCTAAGGGTGGAATGTTGAGAAAAAAAATAGAGGTGACAACCTAATAAGTGCCACAATGTCTTCCATAAGATACTAAGGAAACAAGAATCACATTAAAAAATAATAGTGAGAGGCAGACATAAATGCAACCAAACATCAGTGAAGGACAATTAAGCAACTTTTTGGGCAATGGTAGTTTTGATATATGTGTTTATCAAAATATTTGATCAACTAGAGTTATTGCTCTTGGAAAAAAAAAAATATTTCTAAGGAAAGACATTTTGAACGATTATTAGTTCATAGTGTATCCCTCAGTCTCATCTTCGTCATGCATTTTTTAGAATCAAAATCTGATTCTGTATGCCCAAGATACTCATGATTTTGTTCGGAAATCCGACAAAGAGATTACTTGAAGAAGAACTTCGAAGAATGAAATTTTTTCTAAGTGTTGTGCCCTTCTTCCCCTCTCATTTTTCATCTTAAATTTCCCTTTCCTTTCTCCTCTCTTCTCATACTTATTCATTTTAACACTTTCCATCTCCTCCCCATCTCCATACTTAAACATTTTTCCTCTCTTATCCATTCACTTCTCTTCTCATCTCTTAGCCATTTTTTCATTTTCTCACTACTCTCATATTCCTTTCACTTCTCATACTTAGTTATTTTTCTAATTTTTATTTTTTACTCTCCTCTTTCTCTTACTCTCCTCTCCATACTTTACCATTTTCCCCTCTTCCACTCTAGTCTCCATATTCCACACTTAGCCATTTTTATCTCTTTCATTCCTTCACTGAGTCATTTCCACGTTGTTACACATTATTTTCGTCATCCCTATGATCGTTAATGATGTAAACCTATATGTTACCTTCAGAGGGGTCAGTGGCCTAAGTTCCTAAAGAGAGAAGGGAGAAGAACTTTTCATGAGAAAAGAAGTTGCATTTTCCTATGTAAAAACCTTATAAAAAAGGAAGTTCGCAGGTTGTTATATAGGCAGGGTGCGAGAATGACCCATTCTCGCAGGTTGCACTATTGCCAGGGTACAGTACCTTGATATTGATATTGATGATAAAAAAGGTAATGATATTGATATTAATATCAAGGTACAATACCTTGATATTGATGACTTAGGCGAGGGTGTACAGTACCTTTTTTCATGTCATACTTAGTCATTTTTATCATTTTTAATCCCTCGCCTACCTCCTTTACCTCTGCACTCCACAAACCCTACATTCAATTTTTTAATATTGTTTTCTATCCTAAGTTTCTTCCCCCTTTTTCGTGGACCTACCATACTAGGACATGTGGCGATAACATGGACATGTCCCTTAATGACATGTGGAAGTGAGTTGGATCCATCCTCTAATGACATGTGGTGGTGATATGAACGAATCCCTTAATTACATGTGGCAGTGACTAGAACCTACCCATGGGTGACACATGGTAGTGACATGGGCGCTAACTGGGTTGTGCTAGGTTATGACTGGATGTTGACGAGGCCATCAAAACTTTATTAATTCATGAAAATTTTTGTTGGCATAGGGGAAAACCCAGGGTTCAACGCTTCAATAGTGCACCAAAAAAACCCTAACTGTCGGCCCTTTTGGCAACACCTGCAAAGCAGATGAAGTCTCACCCGAGGTAGAGACAGGGGGGGTTGCAGGACTCAAGTGTCTACAACCTAGCTGGGACATAGATCTGTGATCACAATACTTAATAGAGCACTTAGGAATTAATACTCATTAGTCTTTAACCCTTATTCACATCGCAAGTTAAACCCTTATTATAGATCGGCATAGTAACAACCAAGATCAAGCACCTCTAACCATTCAACACATAGCATTAGAGAAAATCTAGTCATTCATTCATGTATAAAGCACTAAGCATCAATGGATCTACCTATTACACCAATATTATTACACTAAGTAATTAAATACATAAACAACATTAACATCATAATACAAAGCACATCGACACAGAATATACGTGGTTCACCCCAGTGTGGGGCTACGTCCACCAATATTCTTCTGTTCTTATTAGTATCTTCCAATGTTCTTACATGCACCAAGCCAAAACGTCAACTTCGCATAGGACAGGAGATCTACGTGCACCTCGCCGGATCCTCCTTCCCCGAGTTGTATCAAAGCACAAATCCTTACACAGTCTGTCTGCACCAAGCACTTACAAAACTCTTGCACTTATCTCTGCAAGCCTTAACACATCTTCTTGCACATAACTAATATTAGCACTAAGCCATCGACCCTTTCTTACATCGCCTAGCTACTTATTTATACATTACAAAAGAGGCCTAAGCATGGTTAAACCCATGGTATGACATCCCATACCTACTACATAAACCCTAAAACCCAAAAATCCCAAAAAAAGGGTGAGATCCCACGATCTCCACTTCGCCTGGGCGCTTTGTCTTCGACCATCCTGACGAAGTCCCAAAAATGGTCAAACGTGACCAATGTTTTCACAAAAATTGGTCGAGGGCCAACAGGCCCCCAACACTCACCTGTGACTCATCCCAAGTCACTCTGATCTGGGCAATACTACTTAGAATGCCTCAAGCTTAGCTTGAGCTACCTCGACTTGTTGCTTCACTAGAGCCTCCTACTCGGCGAACTCCTGAATGGATTGCTCGGTGACAGGCCCTTACAAGTGTTGTTCCACTATTGTGACCACCTGTACCAGCTGTGATCCTTGTCCCTTGATCTCTTCAAAGAGGGTGCAGGCTTCATCCTACACCAGTTGGAGTTGTTGTGTCTCCTCCATCACTCCATCACTCTGCTCTGGATGACAGTGACCTATTGCTTAACTGCACGCTGCTACTATTCCCTCTTCATCTTATCCACTGTTGTAAGTAGCTTCAATTGCGCTTGCACTACAGACGCTTGCTGCTTTGCCTCCTGGAGTTGTGCCTCCAATGTCCTTAGTTTCGAGTCTTCTACAAGGCACTCATAGGTCTGTGCACTTCGATTACTTAGTTGCTTGCATTCTGAAGCCAACACCTTGATTCTCTCAATTGTGCTCCTGGAAGTTTCTTCCCTCTGATCTCGCACTTCTTGCAGAGTGCTCGACACTGCTTGAAGTTCTAACTCGAATATTCTTTCTTGAAGTTGTTGAATGTCTTCAGTGAGCTTCGCCACTTGTCTCTCAGTTGTCTCTTATTCCATCTGGGCCAAGCCCGACACAGAGCGAAGTGCTCTAGCTACTATCTCCTTGATCGTAGTCTGCTCCGCGAGCAACTGATCTTTTTCTCTCTAAATCTGCTCTCTGTCTTCCTCAAACTTCGCTCTCATGTCATATTTTTCTTGCTGCGCAACCTAAAGTTGCTCTAGGGCCTCCTCCTTTGATTGCTTCAAGGCCTCTGTGGCCTGCTTGTTTTCTTCTTGTACTCGACGAAGGTGAGCCTCTCTAGCATATGCTATTCTTCGCAGTTGGGTGGGCTCATCCCCCAATTCTACAGCTTCTGATGATGACGGCGTAGTAGACACTGCGCAGCTCAAATAGAGAGCTTGTTGTACCCCTTTCAACTCCACCTCAATTCTGTCATACATTGTCTCCTAATTTGCTTCGTTTCGTTGCAAGATATCCTCCGAAGCATTTTCTATAGCTGCGATGATGAGGTTAATATCATCCACTGTGAGCACATTCTGCGACTGAGGCTTATTGTCTCGTGACTTCTTCCATGATAAGGGTTTATTTGGAGAAACCTTCCTTTTCTTTGATGTCTCGGCCTTTGTAAGGGGTTCCTTCAGTGGTGTTACTTTTCCCTTTTCTTGCTTCTCTTCTTCCCCTTCCTCCTCTTGGTTAACTTCGTTGCCTCCTCCTCCTTGAGGTGAGTCAAATGCAGTTTCCTCCGATGCATTTTTTATATCCTGCACTTCTTCCTTTCTCTTCGTCTTCTTAGCGTTGCTCGTTCCATCCCACTCCGTCTGGGTGACCAAAGGGCCTCCAATGATTTTGGGGTCAGAGAGCTCTATCTGCTTGACTGGTACAAGGAATTCAGTCGGTTGTTCCTTGGTTATCTCCTCCATGTCTTCATCAGTCAATTTGTAGTAAGACTACAGCTCCTCCTTGCTTTCGTCCCTGTGTGTAGTGATATAAATGAAGTGTCAGTCTGCACAGAACTTCACTAGTATCCTGTAAGTATGCAAGGTGTTCGTGGTCATTCGGGAGAATGACTCAATGGTACGTGTGAGTTGTAGGTAGTAAGTTTGAAACATTACGTTTGATTGCCACTGCTTCACCATGTCACTTGTATAACACAAGGTGGTGAACCTCACAACTAATTGTTTTGATGGCTCAACTTATGGGAATGTCGCTCCCTATGGCATCTCCCAAGTGACAAATGCTATAAGAATTAGTAACCAGCTGAAGTGGAATTCATAGCCTTGGTCCTGTGCTTCGTGGCGGTCCTTCTCCAACTCATTGACAAGGTAGCTCGCCCAGTTCATTTGCATGCCCTTGATGCACTTCCCTGTGAGGTCGACGACGAACCCTATAACTTGCATTGGTCTGTTCTTCCTGACAAGCTTGCCAGCAATCAGTTGGCAAGCTAGGCGCACTGCGCTATCTTGGATGGAGGCCACCTTGTAGCCTCGCTTCCCCTTCTCCACATTGTCATAGATTTCCTTTATACGTCATGCTAGGGAGTGATCTATAGCCTTCCCTGGATAGAATTGTTGAGGGTTTGGTCCCTGTATGCTCAGTCCAGTGATCATATGGATCAGCATTCGATCCATAGTCACGCACCTATCTAACCAAAGATAACCTCCATGGTAGCATGACAGGAGGAGTTTAACGCACGCGTTAACCTCCTGATGGCTGTCGAAGTGGGGGATCTTCATGACGTTTAAGATAGTGGACCTCACGATCTCCTTAATCCATGGTTGGGGGACTATCTTCGACTTCTTCCCAGTTTTCTTGGTTAGGTATTGATGCGGTGCGAGAAGCGCATAATTCTTCCTGTCTCTAAGGTTGAAATTGTCGATCTCAAGATCATGGATCAATCCTAGCTGCGGTCCGACTGTGTGTATCCCCTTCGGAAGGTACGTAGTGATGAGAGTGTACTCTAAGTCACACGAGAAATTGTAACGACTAACCATGCCAGCCAAAGGCGAGATGTAGTCGAGCAAGACCGATGGGATCAGTTTCGTGTTCGCCAGGTCATCGCAGTGCTTTCTTCTTTTCTTGGTCGTTGTTTGGCTAGATCGACGTGCAGTCGAGGGGGAGGCTTGCAATCCAATCATCGATGAGGACTGTACTCCTGTGGACATGACCTTCTCATCCATAAGGTCGATCAAGATTTCTTCTACCAAATTCTCTATTGCGCTAAGGTCGCCCAACATGCACGATTGTAAACAAATAATTCGGGTAGGCGACTGAACACTCAAGCTAAGAAAAATGGGTGGCGAGGTCTCAAAATCACAATGCGATAACAATCAGTTCTCTTGTTAGCTCAGATAATCACAATTTGCAAAAGTGTCCCCGGTGAGGCATTCAATGGATTAAATAAACAATGTCGTAACGGGTTCCTCCAATGGATTGAAAAGCCTCAATCAATACAATTCCATCAGTTATGGCGCAGTCCCAATGGTCCAATGGTGATCTTTCCGGCAATAACTGCATTTCTATCCATTCTGGAGCATCGTTCTAACTGTCGGGATGCCTCCAATGGTCATATTTTTTCGCCATGGCGAAGTGCCAGTCTACGTTGTTCTGCTATTCCGACGAGGTTTAGGTTCTATAAGCCTTCTTTCTACGAAGTCCTATCTGGAACTTCCTGCAAATTTTCTAACTTCGCTTTCTTCTTACTAAGCTTTCTGGCCTTCTTTCCTGTGATATGAGTCTCTAGGTTCCTCTTTCTGTTCTTATTCTTATTTTCTCCTAGTAAAGGGACTTCTCACTGTTGAGGGTCTTTCAAACGGGTCGAGTGTAGTACCTATTTTCTTACTTCTTCTGGGGTAGGTTCTCTTCTCTCCTACATGGACAGGTTTTGTAAGCCTTCTTGCATTCTTTCAACCTCGACAGCCTTCTGGTGCTTCGACTTGTCCTCTTGTTCTTTTATTAGTCTTGCTATTTTTCTGGTTATGAAGTCCCTTAATTGTTGTTTTTACTATTCTGTGGCTTCCTCTTCTTCTCTCCTTCGAATCTGATCTTCCTCAATCCAGGGCTTTCCTAACATAAGTGGAAAAGGAGTGTTATTCTCAACAAACTTAATAACCTCAAATTCTTCTTCGGTCGATGCTCCATGGGATATCATAGGTACATGGGTAAGTCTTTCACATAGGGTTATCATCTTTCCTTTAAACAAGCCTATCCCTCCCAATGAAGGAATCATAGCCGAATTTCCCAAAATTTCCCAAGTGCTTTCTGGCATGATATTCACATATGTTTCTTCATCCAGAACACAGTCTATGTCAAAGTCTCCTATTCTTGTTTCTATGAACTCCTTCTCTTTTAATATCTCTGGTAAACTGATGTCTCTGTGATCATTTAGTGTTTCTTTCAGTTGTAATAACATAGTCTTTGATTCTTTCTGGTTCTCTAGCATATCCTTGGTTTCTTGACCTTCTTCATGGTTTTCTTGTCTCAAGTTCATGTTTTCAACTTTAGCAATCATTCTAGGGCAATCCAAAACCTCATGACCAACAATTTTACAACAAAGACAAATATGACCTCTACCAAGGAATTCCTTAGCAAGATGTCCTAGTCTTCTACAACTATAACAAAGTGTCAATCCTCTCTTTCTCTTAAACTATCCCCAACCTTTCTTGTACTGCGCACTGGGATCACAGTGATGGACCTGCAACCTGCAAAAATTCTTTCTAGGGTCCTGCATCCATTTGTTAGTCCAAAACTTCTTTCTATGCATAGGAATAACATATCTTTCACTAACTCTATCAAATTTATTCAGATCAACTCTTTCTTCTACCCGTGCCCTAGTTTTTAGACTAGGACAAAATCTATCAAACATACCTAAGTCCATACTTTTGAAGCAAAAAATTACACTTATCTTACCTTTCTCAAAGCAAAAAGCTTTAAGATCTTACCTCTTTTCTTCAGATCGGACTTCCTTCTCTTAGCATAGAGCTTCTCAAGTCAAATATATTACTGCGCACTACAGCAACAGATCTTCGCACAAAGCTTTCTCCTTTCTTCAGTTCCCAGCAATCACAGTTTCAGGTCCCGGCAACAGAACCATTTGTTGGCACAGGGGCAGACCCAGGGTTCAAAGCTTCAACAACGCACCAACAAAACCCTAACTACCGGTCCTTTCAACAACACCTGTGAAGCAGATGAAGTCTCACTTAAGGTAGAGGTAGGGGGGGTTGCGGGACTCAAGTGTCTACAACCTAGCTAGGACACAGATCCATGATCACAATACTTAACACAACACTTAGCAATTAACATTCGTTAGTATTTAACCCTTATTCACATCGTAGGTTAAACCCTTATTACAGATCAGCACAGTAACAACCGATATCAAGCACCTCTAACCATTCATCACATAGCATCAGAGCAAATCTAGTCATTCATTCATGTATAAAGCACTAAGCATCAATGGATCTACCTATTACACCAAGATTATTACACTAAAAAATTAAATACATAAACAACATTAACATCATAGTACAAAGCACATCGACACAGGATATACATGGTTCACCCCAGTGTGGGGCTACGTCCACCAATCTTCTTCTCTTCTTATTAGTCTCTTCCAATCTTCTTACATGCACCAAGCCAGAACGCCAACTCTGCATAGGACAAGAGATCTGCATGCACCTCGCCAGATTGCCCTTCCCCGAGTTGTATCAAAGAACAAAGCCTTACACAGTCCGTCTGCACCAAGCACTTACAAAACACTTGCACTTAGCTCTGCAAGCCTTAACACATCTTGTTTCACATAGCTAATATTAGCACTAATCCATCGACCCTTTCTTACATCGCCTAGCTACTTATTTATACATTATAAAAGAGGCCTAAGCATGGGTAAACCCATGGGTCGACATCCCATACCTGTAACATAAACCCTAAAACCCTAAAATCCCACAAAAAGGGCGAGATCCTATGATCTCCGCTTCGTCTGGGTGCTTCGTCTTCAACCAGCCTGTCGAAGTCCCAAAAATGGTCAAACGCGACCAATGTTTCCACAAAACTTGGTCGAGGGCCAACACTTTCCTAAGGCACAAGAGATACACCAAAGTCTCTACAGTCTCCTTTATTCCACATGAAAACTATGTAAAATTGTTTAATATAAACATTAAACTCCTCAACACCACAATGCATATGGGATTTAAAAAGGTGAATTTTAATGAAGGGCTAGGATTGATCCATGAATTTGATGAATGACTACTAAGAAGCAAACTTCCGGAGGTCATAACTCGAGATCTGGGAATCGGATTAGGAAAAAATATGTCTCATTGGAAAGGTAATTCGACAAGGAAAATGATGGAATAGGTTTCAAGCGATGAAATTGGCCATGATTCTCTCATAAATTGAAAGACCAGTCAGATATGTTTTCATGGTTTGTTGATAAATATGTTTGATACCTCGACTTCTCGATCTTATATATTGAGATCAAGAACACCAAATCACACTTAGGAAGACTTGTTGGAAATATAGGACAATGAAGATTACTTATAGAGTGGTTTCCATGGTTGAGAAATCAACTATCATGCTCGAAAAATTAAAACATAATCCACTTTTGTTTAAGGAAATCAACTTCAACTTTTGGAATTGAATTTTTATTAAACGTCTTTTATAAAGGGATAAAGTGGGTCCCACTTGGAGGCACAAATTTCAATGACAGAAATTCATTAATGAGACTTCAATAAAGAATTAATTAAAGTATTTACTCCAAAATTGAAGCGTGTGGAAAATTCTAGAAAGATAAACCCTCACTACTTCAAGAACATTGAGAGTATTCTTTAGAAAGGAAAGAGAAGGCATCATCAAAGGGTTAGAAGTCAGAAGTTTCTTCAGTGGTGAAGAGTCTGAAAGAAGCAAATATCTATCTTTCAAAAATTTTGTGAATAGGCCTTGTTGACCGCCTCTCCAACATAGGTGGTCAAATCCATGTGCCATGAAGAGATGCATCATCATATGCAAATTTTTCGAAGACTTTGGTTCTACAGGGCATGTTTGGCCCCAACACTTCTTTTTGTAATTGGAATTTACGCACCCCTGTGTGGGTCAATAATGTAATAGGTCTGCATGAGTCATGTCTAGGTCAGTTACCTTGGGATCGGCTCACTAGGAGAGTTCCTTTCACCGAGGGTTTTTTATCCTCGGGTTATCAATTGGGCTTTTCAACCTTATTGATTTCCCTTGAGTTTTTCCCTCACACTTGCAATAATTCCTCCAAAGTGGTGAATGACGTTCCAGTGGGTTTATCTTTTGGTAACTATTATAGGGAATCATTGTAAATGACCATGCAAGACATCTTATAAAGTTTCGTAGAATTCCATCAAGTCTAAGTTAGTTTTTTTTAATTAATTAATTTTTAATTAAATTTCTCCAAGTTTGGAGGTTTAATTATTTAATTAATTAAATTTGTTTTAGCAAAAATTATAAAAACTAGGTCCTTGGACTTTTTATAAGGGTATTTGTGCTCAAAACAAATGGATTAGCACCCCCTACATCCATGGATCAAGTTTCATCTCGGTCGAACAACTTTTTCTATGGGTTTGTCCACTCGGAGTGTCAGTCAATCAAAAACAACAATTTTAATTGCTAAAGTCTAAACATAGCAAAAATGTAATTTTGTAATAATGAGTTAGAGGATGATGTAAAGATAGATAAAGGTGAGAGAGATTTTTCCTAACCTTTCCTAACCTTTTTCAACCCTCACATCACCCGCCCACCTAACCATTAAGCAAAAACGTCACTTTGACTAGAGGGGTCTGCCTCCCTTCTAGCAAGTCTCCAGAAAGCACAAAAATAATGAAAACATTAAGGGGAGACTAAATATATCCCTTGGCACACTTTTCCTAGCCTCCCACTTGCCTTTTTTCTTGATCCCAACACTCCCTCACTCATCCACATCCTTGATCCATGTAATCTTCCCCAAGTGGTGTGCCCTTCAAGGAGAGTTANTGTGGATCTCCAAGGAAAATTCGTTTTTATTATTTGGGGCCTCTTTCTCTCCCTTGGCATGAATCCCATAGACCTCCCACTACTCTTTGTTTGATCCCAACACCTCTCTCACCTATCTACACCCTAGATCTATGATCTAAACCCTAGATGGTGTGCCCTAGCCTTGGGATCTCATCTTATGCTTGGTGGTGGACACTTGGCATAGATCCAAGAGGGGTGAGTTTGCCTCTCCAAGTATAAATGGATCCCTCCCCTCACTCTTTCACTTACCATATCTTGAGTTATTGTTATGCTACTTGATTTTCCATTCTCTCTCTCTCTCTCTCTCTTTCATTGTTCCATCATTTCTATTCTTTGGATCGTAGGGTTTTGGAGCAAGTATTTCTCCAAGATCCACTTTCTTGAGTAATAATAAAGGAGAAACTTTAGAGGATTTTGGGAAAAGCTACAAGTGTTTTGGTTTAATATAATGCATGCATAGGTGGATCTTAGGTAAAGTATTTTATTTGAGTAGATCTTGCAAAGAGTAGTCTTGTAGATCTATGTATGTTGGTTAACTAGATAGGGTGCAAGTATTTCATCTTGTTAGCTTAACTTTTCATATTATCTATTGTATGCATGCCATTGTGTTAGATCTTGCAGGTTGGCTTCAAGGGTTTCATTAGGAGTGCCTTGAGGAAAAATATTTCTTTGTGACTCACATACACTCCTCTCTTTCTCTATCTATTACTCTTTCACTATATGCTTTCATTCCATACATATTTTCAGCTAGCTTAACATAGTCTTATGGTCACCAAAATATAAATTTTCATCAAATTTTTCAAGAAAAAAAATTTCCCTAAAAAGCAAAAGTTGTTCTTCATTTGTATTGTTGTGTGTAACATTTCCAGCAAGCATAGTTTACTGGTTTTTCCAGGTTCAGATCTGGTTGAGGGGGGTTTTGGCTACCCAAAGGAATCCACACAACACTCAAAGACCCCCTAAAGGGATTGGTAGCTATCTCTCAACCTCCTTCAATTTTTAAGCATTTTTAGTCATTTCTTCTCCTTCTTTCTTGCTTTTAGTGGTTCATAGTTGTGGGAGAAGGAGTGGTACGGCCTCCTCCCACGTGTGAGCTCTTGGGTATCTTAGATCTAGTTTGGATCTTTCTTTTTTTGAATTTTTTGAGCCTTTTTGAGCTAGGACGTGGGGTTTAGAAGGTGAAGTGGACATCTTCTTAACCTAAGACGTGGGGTAGGATTTTCCTCTTGTTTGCTTGGTTTGCTTGCTTATTTCTTTCCTTAGTTTGTATCTCTTGATTGCTTGTTTATCTCTTTTCTCAATATTTTCTAAGTTAAGCAAACTTACTTAATTGCCTACCTATTGGGAGAGAAATACCCCAAAAGGTGAGGTTAGGGTTTTAATATGTGATTGTGATCTAAGTGCTTAATGTTCTAAAATATTCTAGATCTAGATCTCATACATGGTCAATCCTTAGCTTAAGCCTATTGGCCATCAATAACTTAACTAAATCTAGTTGCATGCTTAAAGTTCTTCAAAGTTTAAATCTTTTTCCTAGATGCTTAGATCTATAACTCTAATGTTTAAATGCTTCAATAAGTGAATGATGCTTCTTTTCTTTCATGCATAATCTCTAAGGCCATTTGCCACATGCTTGAATTAATCTCATTGATAAGTTGATAAGTAGGAAAACACTTAAATCTTTTTCTTTCTCATATCTTAATGCTCTCAATCATAAGATAAGTGTTTTTTCTTTTTCATCTTGTTGGCAAGTTGTTCTTGCCCTTGTAATTGTCTTCTTTACTTTGCAAGTTATCTAATTGTGAAATCAAGTGACTTGCTCTCACATAGCATATATGTGTTAATGCTCTTAATCTCATAAACTTAATCAACACATTTTTAGGCTGACGTGAGTTTCGGCCATGTCACTAAATCACATCTTAAAAGTGTCATAAAATTATTAAAACACTCCTAAAAGTCTACCTAATTCATATCTTAACTTAATAGACTCTTTAGGGTACCTTAGACCACCATATTCACCATCTAAAACAGGGATTGAGAGGCAACGGAAGGTGATTAGGCCGGGGACGGTCTCATGGCGCGGAGCGTCCTTTCTGTGAGAACTCAAACTTTTGGGCTGACCTGTGAAGCTACGGTAGGCCTTGTTGCCATAATTCTTGAGCATCCAGCAGTCATTTGGCAATACGGGGAGGAGGCTTTGGTGAAAACTTAAAAAGTAACTAAAACTTAATAATCTTAAGGAAGCTTAATAATTCAACCTTGGACTTAAATCTCTAAATACTTTGTGGGTTTAATAACTAAAAGTGGGTGTTCTTCATCTTCCTAATACTTGTGTTTAAAACTCACAAATCTTCTTTATTGATGCATTGTGTTGTATTGATGACGATCTCATAAATGTAATGTGATGCTTTGATCTCCTTGTATCCTGCACACAAAATAATTGAAGTGGTTAGCTTGTTAGTTGTATTCTAGCATTCTTTAATTGTAAATCTTGTACTTAGTATTTGATTAAATCATTCTTTTGTAAGTAATATTGTAATCATATTTGTACAGAAACCCCCTCTAACTTTAGTTGACCCCTTGCCCAATCTTAGGCACTAGTCTTAGTTGCCTTAGGAAAAGGTCTTGCTTGAACATACTAACCCTTGCATCTTGCATTTTTGTTTGTGCATCTTAGGTTAGAATCCCCCAAGCCTTAACAAATTAAAACTAACTCCTACAACTTAACTCTAAAACTAATCTAGAAACTAGGGACTACCCCCCTTGTCTTCCCTAGGAGTGAGCCTAGACGAAAGAGGTTCCGGTCAAAGTGACAGTGTGGGCCGTGAACCTAGGCATTGTGCCTCCAAGGACACACTAAGTGAGCCGGACTTAGCTCACGTTTGCAAGTGTGTATTAGGACGGCAATAGGCCTACTAAAACTTTTCTCTCTACATCTTCTTCCTTTCTGTTTCTTTCCATCAAATCTTCCATGAATGTATGGAAAATAGAGAGATTTGGGTTTGAGCAGTTCTTTCTCTAGAATCTTCAGTCATCTTGTAACATTTCAGGTCCAAAGGAGAAAAATCTCTACTTGTAAAAAGTAGATGTCGTTTATTTTAGTTCATGTGATTGTCATTGGAATATTTTGAGGTTGTTTCAGTTATCTTGCTCCAAACATTATTGAACTTTTCATATTGGGATATTTTTATAAATTTATCCTGCAAATATCTATTTCAAGGTATTACATTAGTGATTTCTCATACTTGATTTGAAAGCATGTGACTTCAAATGCATTTCCTAATCAAAATCGTTTTTGAGTAATAATGAAGTTATCATTTAAAGTTCTTTGAAGACTTGTCCATTTCTTCATCTTGCAAAAGTCATAGCAGATTTCAAGTTCAGTGTATCTTATAAGAAAGAAAGAATGCATGTTGAAAGGAGACTCCAAAACCTTGTAGATACAAATCTCTACTGACACACTTTATCCTATCTTTTCTTTAAATGATCTGATGTATATTTGTATAACTGTATATAAAGGTTGTACATTTGTATATACAAGCTTTCTTGGAAGATATTTCAGAGTTTGCTCTTTAGCATTCACCCTTTACATTCATTATAGAACCATTCTAAGAATATTCCAACATTTCAGCCAAAGAGAAGTACCACCTCTATAAAAATGCACGGGGATGCATATCCTCGTAAGTTTTTTGTTTGGATCTTGACCAATCTAAACATCAACGATATGGTACAAAGATCTATATTCTAGAAAAGTAGTAAAAAACTATGAGAATGCAATCATATTTACGAAGTCAAAAATAGATAACCTAGACCAACTAAGTCTATCATTAAGATCAACTAAGTCTATCATACAAATAAAATGGAAATAATCCCCAACGATTAGCTTGATGGATAGATGTTCTTATGTGAAGGTCACAGATCTCTTAGAATCAAATCCATTAAGTCCTTAGAGGTTACCATCCAGTTTTTCGATCAACAGTTACTATTATCCTTCATTTAGAAAACATAAAAAGTGGAAGAAAATCCATGGGAAAGGTGGAAGAAGCAAAATGCGAGGTGGCAAGGTACTATTATACTCACTTAAAATATTACTTAATAAAAAAGTGAGTAATGAATTATAATTTTATAGAAAAAAAAAAAAAAACTAATTTTTTTTATAATATCAATTTAATATCAAAACAAAACAAAAATAAAAGTATCAAAATTATTATGATACCAATATCATTCTAAATTCATAAGTATTAATCATGATTTTAATAATATAACTTTATTTTTAAAATTTATAATATTAAAAATGCATCACATTAAAAATAATAAAATATTTATAAACTCCCTTTTACATGAAGAACAATATCTAAGGTTCGATTATACCACCAAGAAAAAGGTGTTTCTTAAGATATATAAGTTATACTTTAAAATGTCAAAATCTACTCACTTATGGATGCACTGTGCGTCACTGTTACATGATATATATCTCAATAGGCCGTTCTTTTCAAAAATCAATGTCAACCTAATGGCCTTCTGCACATAAATGGTCATTACATTCTAGACGTTGAAGGTGTCCTAATTACATCACTCTCCAGGTAGAAATAGAGATAAGGACCAACCAATTTACTGAACATTGATGTGTGTCACTATTATGTTTTAATAGACTGTTCTTTTCAACGATTAATGTCAACCTTTGTGATCTTCAACACATAAATGATCATTATATTCAACGTCTAGAATAGATGGTCATAAATGATCATTATACCCAAGATGTTGATGGTTTTTTTTAAAGACAACACTCTATATTAGAAGTTAGCTATAATGTCCAACTAACCCTCCAAATATTTTCCTATGGTGTGAAGAGTTGTGTACATATTTTAACCATTAATTTCACCCACTTAGTGGTGCTTTACACTATATAGCGAGTATATTCGAGATGGTAGTTTTTTTTTCTTGGGAAAACATCACTTTTCATAAAAGTTATTGTAAGGAGCAACTAAAATATTTGGTCTTTGGAATAATGTGCTTATTATTAATTATAATAGTGTTTGTATTAATGTGTTAAAGAATCTGAAAAAGAAAAAAGGGTATATGTTTTGTATATATAGAAGGTGTAAGTTAAAAAGGGGATAAATTCAATCATTTTTTCTTTAAAATTATTTCCCAAATTTGATATGGATTTTGTGGAAAGCTATAGTTTCATGTAATTGATGGGAATTTTGACCATGGATCTTTGTGTATATGGGTTTTAGCTCATTTTAAGAAGACCTATATCTTCAAAACTTCAAGATAATAAGTGGATAAGGGTGGAACCTTGTCTCTTTGGAAAAACGATATAAACTCATTGGAAAAGTTGAGTTTGTCCATTTTATAATACATTTGAATTATAAAAATGTTTGTTCAATTTCTAAAAGAAATTTGGCTTCATAACTATGAATAGGGTCATTGCTAAACTTTTTGGTACACGTGTAATTGTATTGTTGGTGCACACAACCATAACTGTCATTGATGACAAATGGCATTCTTTGTATGCACAAGGAAATAAGACATGCACTTGGAGTGGAAGTGTGCGTGACATGTTGAAGTGTGCATGCCTTAGCTCTATGTTGTTGAGGTAAGGGGCACTTCCCCTTAACCCTATAAGATGAATTAGGGACCAAGGGTGGCCCGGTTATAGGAGGTTGGTTTTGGGCATAATTATTTTTTAATATGCATGCCTTAGCTCTATGTTGTTGAGGTAAGGGGCACTTCCCCTTGACCCTATAAGATGAATTAGGGACCAACGGTAGTGAGGTTATAGGAAGTCATTGAGGATAACTACTTTTTAAAGTGTATAAGGTTGTGTGTTGCATACATATAGTTAATTATTGTATTAGACATAGTAGTGAAGTAAAGTTGATTATAAAAACAAAAAGTCAAGTGTTGAAGATTGTACTAGTCAGTGTACATTTAACATATATTTTGATAATTTTAGTACAAGAATAGATCATTACCTATCAAATAATAATTTAAACTGTTTTATTCAGGTAAACCCTAGAATCTTGGGCATTAGGTCAGTCAACAACAAGGATCAAAGCCATTACAACAATATACTAGTTACAAGCTCAGCATATCACTTAAAGAAATGGATAACAATCATTCCTCCCAACAACTCAAGTTAAATTTAATTGAAAATCTATTATCATTATCTATATCATCAAATACAATATTATTTATGTAGTCAAATACAATCTTACAAAAAGACATATATAGAAGATAATCATTAGCTAAATGTTAAAATATTTTCAATCCAATCCAATTTAGTTTTAAGATAACATTTTATATATAGTAAAATTGTGTTGTATATAATTATTTATATTAGATACTGATATAAATTAAAAAATGATCTATTGAAAAAATCAAATATTCAAACAGATTAAAGTTTTTAAAAATATAAAAATGATTTTATTTTGATATAATTTTTGTGATTATTATTATAAATTAAAAATTTATATATTTATACGAGATATAAATTACAAATTTTCAAATTTTATGAATAATATTAATATCTAAAAAGTTATAAACAAATTATTATTATAAATATTATAATTACTTTATTCAAAATTGGATTAAAAAAATTAAATAATTATTTATTTAAAAAAAAAAAAATTATCATTATTCATTTTCAACTTTTCATAAATTTTCATCACCCATTCTTAATTAAACATTCTCCATTTCTCCCTTACCAATAAAGACCAGAGGACCTTCTCCATCTCCACAGGTAACTCCAGAACCTATTTTGATCCACAAATTCAAATTCAAAGTTGTAGATTGTTGTACGTGCACATAGAGGTGGTGGCCAAAAGGCTGTGGATTTATGTAAGAGGTTTCTTCAGCGTGCTGGTGATTGTCGGAGTCTCAATGTCAGAAGTAAAACTTACCATCAGTGGATGGATTCTTTAATGAGTTGGCGAACCTAAAGGACAATTGCTTCTGTCGCTGACATCAAGCACTAACCCAGGCACAGTTGCTTCCATTCCTGCTCATATGGGTACAAGGAGTTGTAATCGAAAAACTATTTGTATGGAGGTTTAAAGTGGTAAATTCAGTGCACAGTGGATAGATTATCTCAAAATTATTTAGTATAATATTTAAGAGGGAGAGTAGAGTAGGTCACAATTATTGAAATAGTTGATAATACATAAGATAGGTAACAATTTCAAGTTATTGTATTCATAGTAGGTAGTAGTTAGGTGTTTTACATTTTAGTATGGAGAAGATGTTGTCACTACGAACATATGTATGTGACAACATCTAAAAAATTTAAACTATCAAAGTTTCACCATGACGACCAGTACATGTATTTAGACTTAATTATTAACTTTTCATGACATAATAACTTGAAAAAAAAGTTCAAGACATCAAGCAAGAACAATATAACTGCAGCATTATAAAGACTTGGATTACTTTGGTTGGCACTATCAAAATAATTGTTTAAACCTTATGTGCTAGACTTTGTGAATCTTTCTTATTTGTAGTTGTTATTTATACCACTGTAAATCTATCTTAAACCAGATTTATCAAGCATTGATAAGGATCAAATTTCTTAATGTGTAAATTTTTTTATCATTTACTTATGTTATGTATTAATACCTTCATATTTAATGATAAAAAAAATTACACCTTTAAAAATTTGATAAGTATTTGATAGATCTAAATTTAAGATGGATCTATGTTGATATAAATAACAACTAACTATAGACAAAAAAAAAAACCACAAAATATAACATAGATAATTTAAACAAATTATTTTAATGGTGTCAACTAAGGAAATCCAAAACCCTATAATGTTGGAGTTATATTGCTCTTCCTACCAATCTTTTATTTCAAATTTTCATTAGGTAGTGGGAAGTTAAGCCCAAATGCATATATACCTCATTGTGGTGAAACAAGTTGATGATAAAAAAATAAATAGTCTTCAAGTCATGTAACTTTAAGCTGGTTATTTAATAACTTTAAGTTAAGTTAGTTATTTAATGAGTTTAAGGGACTTTTAAGTTACAAAATCTTACTTTCAGTTTTTTTTATCAAATCTTTAATTCAACCTAACTTTTTGAGATAATAAATTTTAATCTAATTTATAAACAATATAATTGTGATATATAAGTTTTATAAATAAATAAATAAAAAATTTATAAAAATTGCTTATAAAAACCCTTACAGGTGGAAGGGGCTAAAGTAAGGGTTCAAACCCATGAAGATGATAGTCTTTGTCATCTTGGGTTATCAATATAATTTTGACATAGATGTTTTATAAATAAATAAATAAATTTTTTATAAAAATTGCTTATGGAAACTCTTACAGGTGGAAGAGGTTAAATAAGGGTTCAAATCCATGAAGAGGATAGTCTTTGTCATGTTGGGTTATCAATCCTCTAATTATATTATAATTGTTCTTTCTATAACAACTTAGAAAGCATATGTTTCTATTTAAGGACATCTTTGATGTATTTTGTAAAGATGATATTTTGAAAAATATGTGAGTTTCAATCATGTTTTGTTTCTAGTTTAAGTGGGCCTAATGGTTAATAACATGTATTTCTTAAAAAATTACAAGTTCAAATTCAAAAGGAGATAGGAAAATAGGATATGTATATTTAAGTAGACTTTACCAGTCAACGATACATCTGAAACTAGGATTTAAGAGTACAAAAAACAGATACATGCCAGTGGCTAGGGTTTTTGCCCTAACCGCTGGATCCACAAGCCTGGTCACCTCTGTTGAAGAATAGTGGGAGAACTCGTGGATCAGAGAAGTTCCCTTCATTTGATGGTGGATTCCAGGGGTGAGGTTTCTCTCTCCATTACTGGTGTAGCGAAACGTGCTGGCTAGGAGCTGCGTTAAATGCTTAATAGGTTGTCTCTCGGCAAGAAATATTACGTCTTAGTGAAGTTGTAGAGTTTCAGGAGGAGCTCGAGCAACGGTGGGTGAAGGAGTTAACGAAATCAACGTAGAGGAAAAGGATTTAGGGCACCAGCTGGGAGGATATTGTGGGCACCGAGGAGAGTAGTAGAATTTAGGGAACCTACTTGAAGGCTATTGACGGACGCCCATGAGGGAGTGTGAGCATCATCAACCATTTCTTTGATACCACTGGAACGCTACCTCCTTAGATATAAGATGATAAAACTCTGATGGTAGGATAGTCAAGATGACGTCCAATGTAACTCTTCAGACATTCCTTGAATGGTCGCGTACTCGAATTTCTAGTCGAAGATAGAAGGAAACCTTAATCAAGAGTCCATCAAACTAATGAATCCAAGCCTAATCAGCCTAAATATAAACATTTGCGTGGTTAAACCTTAATCAAGAGTCTCTGCATCATTATAAAAATAATGGAACCTACGGTTACCATAGGCAATATGGCTTCTCATTAGGAATAGTACTACAATCCACTCTGTAGGACGAATTTAGGCAATATGGCTTCTCATTAGGAATAGCACTACAATCCACTCTCTAGGATGAATTGGTACATTATTCGAATGATTCACTAGAGGGTCAAGGGCCAATAAGTGGATATCCACAGCTCCCTTGATCCCATATCTACAAAAAGGTCAAATTGAACGTTAATATTCTGATCTAGCCTACTTGAGAGAGGAAAAGATGTCTACACCCACATCATCATGGCCAAGATTTCAAGCACCACATGGGGAGGTATTTGGATGGTGAGCATTGGGAGATCACTTGGGCCAAGGAAGGTAAGACTTGCATACGAAACCCTTAAGGGAAATATCTTTGTCATAGCAATTTACTCCCCATGCAATTAGGTCTATTGACTTGACACCTATGGATTTGGCGTTTGGTGCATTTGGTTTAAAGTATTATGGAGAACGTTTTGATGACTATCATAATTAGGCTTAAGGTTTTATTGGTAGGTGCTTAACTTGTGACTTCATGAGTGGCTTTTCATCCAATGATCCCAAAGATTCAACTAAAGAAGGATTGGGACCAGGAGGACCAAGGAACCCTCAAAAGCATAGAAAGTGTATCAAGCATCACATGGAAGCCATTAATATCTTTCTCAAGTGACAGTATCGAACTCAAACAAATCATGGTAATGGAGGATTATGTGCTTGTAGATTTCTTCTCAAGAGAATGGGAGTAGACTCTCTAAAAGTCTGGACTGTAGAAAATTTTGGATTTCATCTTGGCTACAATAACATAGTATGGTTCTAGTTAAGGGTTGGTTGGCTTGGACCATTAAGACAATAGAAGATGTATGTACTTGATCCTTTAGAAGAGGTGGAAATGGGGCTCTTAGGGTCTATTCCTTAAGAAATGGCACCTAGATTTCAACACTCACTCAGCCTATCATGATTTCACTAAAGTGTGGGTAAGGATGCCAAGGCTTCCTCTGATGCTATGGTGTGGGTAAATCGCCCTATGAACCTGTTCCTGAAAAGTAGAAAAATGATATAAGTCATGCGATCAAAAGGATACTTTCCAATACACCATAAATATTATATCCCTACTTATAAATGAGCATTGGGTTCTTCAAAAATAATCATGGGTGGTTGTAGATAAGTGTCTGGATACTGTATGTGCCAAGTCTCAACTCTAAAGAAAGATTAGTTATTTTTATGATTCAGACTTAGATTTTCAAACAGAGGAGTAATATCCACGTGTGAAAGCATAAAGATGAAGACATAAAGCCCCACATGAAATCTAGGGGATGCAGAATTTGAATTATCCATTCATAAAAATCATCAAAACAGACTCATTCAAGACATGTAATAGAACATCAAACCCTGCAACCACATAGAATCATCAAGTTCTTCGAAATCTGCAAAATATCCAAAAATAACATGTCAATTCCATCATACAAATGTCAATGAAACATCACAGGTCAATAAGCATCATGAAGACATTTGAAATCATAAGATCAAAAGGAATAATAAACACCCATCAAATACAATCATCAATCAATATTAAACCCCCAACTCCCTTAAGGTAAGCAAAGAAATAGCATTAGGCTCAAGCAGTAGAGGATTAATCATTAGAATTCAAATTTTAGTAAGGGGGGCCTTTCCTTTTGCTTTTAAAAGAAAAAGTAAAGGGGAGTTGTTGTGGCCTAAACAATAAGGCAAGGAAAAGAAATCCAAACCAATACAAGGTAGGGAAAGGAAAGGTAAGGTTAGGCAAGCAAAGTAAATGCTAAGCAAGCAAGGCAAGACTAGACATAGTTCCCTAACAACAAAAAGGAACCACAAAATACAAGAATATCATAACAACCATAAAATCAAGCCAAAATTTCAATCATTCATAAATCTGAAATATTTGTTCAATTATTCCTTTTACACACCTATGCTCATTCAAGTAGACCATCTGGATCACTTCTAATGGTGGTGGTCTCCATTAACTTCTCATGCTCAAAGTAAGGCAAGAAGTATTGTACCTTTGATGAGTTCTTACTTGGAATTGTTTGTAGTTGTAGATTTGTACAAACAACCAAGTTCATAAAGTGGCATACAGCTTCACATGGTCTATAATCTTGAAATACATAGCCACATTTCTTCCATGTTCTTTCATCATATCTCATATATTATCCTTTAATAACCATCGACCCAATCATAAATTCAATGCCTTTGGAGTCTGTTACTAATCGCATAAGGATATGCTTTCCCTCTAAGCAATGTGCCAACCAATAGTCATTTCCCCATTCATTACCTCATGGGGAAACCACTGTGTATATGTGCCCTACAAAAAATGGACTGCCAACACATGATTCCACTAAATGACCAAAGCATAAAAAATCGATGCTAGTTATTCAAAATTTAATAGAAGTTTTCATGGAACCTGGAAGTACGAGATCTAAGACATGATCATAATCTATTGAAATATTTGATTGGTCCTCCTCCAAATAGGATAATTCCATAGTTATAAGTTGACCAATTGGGAGAGATACAAGATCCCATCTATCAACCTAGTCTATGGATTCACAATCATCACATTCATTACTACTACATGGACCATAGAAGTAAGATATTTTTTTCGTCCATATTTCAACTATTGCATTTTCTAATGTTTGAACTGAATGGAATCCACGAGTGCCCTATATTGTTTTGCATTCATACCATTGTGATCGATCTACATCGACCACCTCCCAAAAATATCTATGTACATGTCCTTTCCTGGGTGACTGGTCTTCACATGTTTTTATTCCCTCTCCCATTACTAAAGAATACCATTCAACAATGGATTTTCCATCTCGAATGAGGGTAGTTGTGAACTTCATTTATTTCCTACCTAAATCTCTTTTGATACATGTTCATGCTCCATCATGCTCCCCTTTCCCATGCCCAGACTCAAAATAGTTCAAAATATGTGGTACCTTGAGTTTTTTGTGCAACATAAACAACCATTGAAATACACAAGCAATATGTTTCAACTGGCTCACACAACCACTGACCAAATCCAATGTTGATCCATATGTATTTTCTTCTCCTTAAGGTGATTGTAAAACAACTGACAACAATGTTGTACGTAGGCTAAGTCATGGCAACGATTATCTCTTATGTAGAAGTGATACTCCTTCAATGTAACTATGTTTTCTTCGTTACTATCCATCCCATGCCTATATGTGATATGGACCATTATGTTGACTTGCTCTAAGTGATAATATTGGCTTTGAATCTCATTTTGTGGTTGAAGGGTGTAGTTCTTAGCAAACTCAACCACTAATAAAACAATACCAATGGTGAATTTATCTCTGCATATTCTAAAATGCACATCCTACCATTGAGCCACATGGACATGTTGAATATATTGTCGTTTCTTTTCGACGAAGTCCTTGATGAAGTCACATACTCGTACCTGGGAAGTCACCAATTGTATCTTTTTTCTTTCCTACCCTTGGTCAATATCATATGCGACATATTTAAGGATTTACAAGGAAACCTCCATCCTCCCCAATTCATACTCATCGCTTACATGGATGCACTTTCTTAGTAATGTCATTACACTGCACCCGGGGCATGTCCCATCTAAGCAAGATTTTTGATGAAATGTACAACCCCTCTGGCCTTATACACAAGATGTTGTGAACAAATTCTCTAGATGATGATGGTGGAAATATAACTGAGCATTCCTTCACAACGGTGTTATGAAATACATGAAAAATGTGTGTGTGTGTGTGTGTGTGTGTGTGTGTGTGTGTGTGTGTCATAATAATAACGTACTCAATGTGATATTTGTTAAGCCCTAAATAGTGGCTCATTAAACCTTAATTGGGGCATATTACA
>JASDQU010105084.1:98845-113010 GCA_032191745.1 Picea mariana
ATGACAATTATAAGCATCTAAATTATAACGTCGACCAAAAGACAAAATATCACTATCCTACTCTATAAAGGTCAATTCATATGTTACTTCATGTAAAAAATAAGTAAAAAACCAGAAACGTAAATATGTTACTTAATGTAAGGTCAGCTCATATGTTACTTCATGTAAAAAAAAAAGTAAAAAACCAGAAACTTAAAAAACATTAGTCAGCGAAATTCATGGAGAAAAAGTTGTTTTTCTTTTAATGTTGCTTAAAAGTGGACTACAACGTTGGGTTGTGGTACAATGTTAAGTTGAAAACACTTACTATACAATATTTCAAGTTCAATTGACAAGTTAATGCACATGAAGTGAAGGTAGGTATATCTTTAAAAAATCATTAACAATTTTTTTTAAATCATTAATGTTTTTTTTTTAAGGTGACAAAATTAAGAATGATAATTATTTGTGACTATTTGCAAATGTGTATTGTATCATTGTTATGCAAGAGAAATTAAGTTATTTAAAATATTTTTAATTTAAAATAATTTATTAGTTGTTTATAAAGGAACATATTTTTATTTTTATTAATGTTTTTGGTTCTTGGGTTATTAACTTGATTCTTTATATTAGAGGAAAACGAACTATTAACCTATTAAAAGTAGTTTTAGTTTTTACTCAACCAAAATACATTTTAAGTATAAATAATATTTATTTTAGGGGGGTAGAGTAGGGTAGGGTAGGGTAGGGTATGTATACCTCTATAGACTTTATTAGTAAAATTGTTGGATGAAGGGAGTCTCTTGTCTCACAAACAAGGGGATCTTATACACCAATTTGGTGTATGGTTTAGCGGTGACCTTAAAAATAGATTATTATTATTATTTAATATCATTTGTGATCATCACTTAAACTACCTACCTACAATGACATCATATACATTTTAGTAGCATTTAACTATATTCTTATACATAAAACAACAATTTAACTTCTCATATAATTATAAATAAACTCATAAATATAATACATATTTTAAAATATTATAAAACAATTAAATCAAAATATACATAGTAGAATTTTAAATTTAAATAGAATTAAAAATCAAAAACTTAATTCTAAATTTTTAAAATGATATCTAGGTCAAAATTGAACATCAAACTTTAAAAAAAAATTATATAAATTTCATTCTTAACGGAAAAAAATTAAAAATATAGAACTGAACAAAGACTTAAGAGTATTATTATTATTATGCGTGGAATGTCCTTTCTACATTTTATGGTATGGTAGTTATAGAATTCACTTTTATACACGAATTCAAAAGTATAGATTGTAATTTTTTTCCAAATGAAAATTCTCCGAGAAAATTATATTAATATAATTTTTTATAACATCTTAAGAAAAGGAACAATCTGAAACTGAATAGTCAACTAATAAAAACAAAGGCCAAATTCAGCAAGGAGTTCAGCAAAGCCTATAGCTAAACTGCCCAAGCAGACCTTAACAAGAGGCGGAGATAAAAAATATCTAAATACACACAAGAACCGATTCTAGAGAAATATCCGTCATAGGACTTTTAGATTCAAAAAGGAATGATGACAATCGAAAATATCAATCGAGGAGAAGTTAAAAGACATCCATTTGGAAAGTAGGACCAGCCTTTTCGCCATCCAAAGTGTAATAGGAAATCCTTCCTTTAGGAGCCGTGAGGGCTTGTTTGGATAGCTAATCGACCTCTCCATTCGCTTCTCTGAAAATGTATGCCTTTAAAAGTGGGAATCAATTCTTTTATTCTTCTTTTCCAACCTTCAGTACTGATAGTTTGGAGATTCCCTTTCTGATTAAGCCACTGAATGACAACTTTGGAATCCCTCAATACTTGAATATATTGAAGATTTAGCAACTTTGAAATAGTTAGTGTAGCCCACGCTCCTAATAACTCAGCTTTTGTTTTTGTTCCGTCACCATAGTTAAAAAACCATTGGTAAGCTTGAGAGTTTGGGCATTTTATAGCTCCCCCTACTCCACAGTTGAAGCCTCCAACTAACGTCGCACCATCAAAGAATGTCATTGCATAACCAGACATCCTTATTATTGAACTCAGTCTTAGTCATTTATCAATGTTGACTGGAGAATAATATTCAATGTCTTTAGTATCTTAAAGGTGACAGCCCAATCATTGGGATGCAAGTCATCAAACAATGTCATGTTTCTCTCTTTCCAGATAAACCAACAGGTTAAGATCGGTAGTCTTTTTGGGAGTTGTTTATTCAACACCCAAGCATCCATACAATCATTGAGGAGAGAGGGTCCATTTTCCCACAAACAAGGGGGTTTCATACACCAATTTGGTGTTTGGCTTGATGTGTGACCTTAAAAATAGATTTGTATTATTATTTAATATCCTTTGTGATCATCACTTAAACTAGCTACAATGAAATCATGTACATTTTAGTAGCATTTAACTCTATTCTTATACATGAACTAACAATTTAATTTTTTATATAATTATAATAAATAAACTCATAAATATAATACATATTTTAAAATATTATGTGGTAGCATTATATTTTTAAGAACAATCGGTAGCATTATAAATTCCATCCTCTCGACAAAGCTTCTCTATACTTTAAATAAAAAAAAAGTTATTGTGTTGGCACAAGCCTCGACAGGCACATATCCTCTTTCTCGTTCAGAGATCTGGAAGAGCGGTGAAACACTGGGATTATCTGGAGAAATTGCATTAGAGTGGGATAAATATGTCACAGAACTAAGAGGGGTCGGTATTACTCTCCATAGAACTACTGATAACCTTCTCTGGACCGGAGACAATTATTCAGGGGTCATCACTATTAGGAACTTATATACGACGATCATTTCCACTCAGAATTTTTCGATTTGGAGAGGCTGGAGATTTAATCTCTGGAAATGGAATCTACAGTTGAAGATTAAAAAAAAAATATGGTTGGCTACAGATAATAGGATTCTTACTTGGGAAGTATTAAATACAAAAGGCTGGGAGGGTCCAGGATTTGTATGTTGTGTAAACACAACAGTGAAGACATAAACCACCTCTTTTTACATTGTCCCTTCTCCAAAACAATTTGGTCCAGAATATTGCACAGACTTCAAATAAAAATTGTATGGGATGGAATTTCTTTTATTGACTGTTGGGACTCATGGACTACAAATTTCATTGTCTCAAATAGGTTGGCAGCGATCACTTGCTGGAATATTTGGAATACAGGGAATAAAGCGATATTTGAAGATAAAATTCCCTCTACCTAGGAGGTAGTTTTTAGAACTCTTGGCTCTTTTACAAGTGCTCCTTTCTCACAAACTTTACAAATTACTACACAGAGACCGATTTTTATGAAGAATGGATTTACTTTTGAACATTTTGATGGGGCATCTTCAGCAAGTGGATTAAATTGTGGTGCTGGAGGTTTCATTAATGGTCAAGATTCATCTAGGTACAGGTGGTATATCAATTGTGGGGAAGGCACTAACACCAAAGAAGAGCTTTTGGGATCTTGGACTACGCTCACTCTAGCAAATCTTTTGAATATTCAAAACATACAAGTGATGGGGGACTCAAAGGTGGTTGTTGACTGGCTAAATCATAAAGGGAATCTCCAATCTACCGCCATTGAAGGCTGGAAACAAAGAACTATGGAGTTGGCTACAACTTTTCAAGGTATCCACTTTTAGCATATTTACAGGGATTTCAATATGGAAGTTGATCTTCTCTGCAAGCAAGCACTAATGGAACCGAGAGGGAGATTATCCTACTATATTTGGGATGAAGGAACAGTAGGACCTACTTATTATATTAATATTTTCTAGTGTCATCCTAGTTTTTTTGTGGTTATTTCTCTGAGTAGTCGACTAGTTTTGTTCTACATGTTTCTCTGGTATGTATTGAAGTTTTTTTTACTTATGTTATTTTCTTCTATGTATATGTACTATGAGGTATGATGGTAGATCTTTTGGTGGATGGATCTCTATTGTAATGACCTGTTTCTAATCAAGCTGAAAACCATTGAATGGACTAGTATCATATTTAGAAAAGAATACTTTGATGATGTAAACAAAAAATTATATATTAATATAATTTTGGAGCGAATTTTCTATTGGAAAAAAAAAGAACAATTGGTAGAATTACTTAATACATGCACCCCAAATTTTCTAATTATATGGGTACAATGAGTTGATACTTTTAAAAAACCCTCTTTGTTAGGGTAAAAAGGGGAATTGAATTAATGTGAATGGATGATGTCAAAGACATTCAAGGATTTTTTAAGAAGTTTGAAATCAATATATATTAAAAGAAAAATTTGTAATTTTTTTTTGGTTGACACTAAGATTAGTGTGGATTAAAATGAAAAAAACAAAGAAACTTTTAGGTCTTGGTAATATAGAGTATAGTAGTAAACTGAAGAAAAAATAATTTATTATACATATAAAATTTTGTAAAACTAGGAAATTTTATGTGACTTTGTACTTAATATATGCTTTGGTTTTCAATAACCAATTTCCAAGGTGCTTATTAAGAGTGACAAAGACCTAGAGGTTGATTCAATTCAATAGAGGCACAAAGGCTCTTACCATTTTTATAGCATTTAGGATTATTTTGTTGGAGTGGGTAAAATATCATTAGTCATGAACTTGATTGGATTTCTACATAAGCTAGGAGATTTTATGAGGCAAAAGTTGTGCTTACATTCAATGAGAAGTAATTATTCTAATTGATGCTTATGGGTTCAAAGGAAAACCTAGATTGTTGTTAAAGTTTGTTATTTCCTATCAAAATTTTGTAGGAAGAATCTTAAATGGGCATGTGTTATTTCCAAGAAGAAAAGGAAGCCATTTATCCATATTCCATGTGAAGGTGGGGGCTTGATAATAAAATGCAGACAAGTTTATAGATATTTTTCATGAAATGGACTCTTGCAGTTGCAATAGATGGATGAGAAACCAAGGTTTGACCCTGATGGTATTTTCAAAAGACACATGAATTTGATTGGTTGTGGTAGTGGATTCTCATAATTTGTTGTCATTAATTTTGAGGAAGATATAGTTGAAGGGTGAAGGGAGCCCAATGATGAAGATATAATATCAAATAAGGACAACTTTGACGATCTTGGTGCCACCCATGATTTTGAAGATTGGAAATTCACATTCAAATTGAAGTCATTAGTATTAAAACTAATGAAATTCATGATGAGAGGATAAAGCACAAGTTGAAATATAATTATTTACACATTGTTGCTAACAAGGGATATGGGAAATTTTCAATGATCAACTTATGTATACATTGGGAAATGTCAATTGGTGATTGAAGTTTCTTCTATTTTTTATTTCTAGGTCTTTTAATTTATTTTATGGTCCATGGGAGCCCCAACATAGCCTTCAAAGGTGAATTCATTTCATTTTCAAATTTTGTCTTCAAATTTTGGCTATATAATATCAAGAGATCAACATTTTGGGTCTATCATATTTCAAGTACATCAACAATGATGAGGAAAACCTAGATGAACTTTTCTTTCAGTTTCTTTTTTCTGGTAAATATTTATTTTTTCATATTAGGAAAGGCCTCGATAGTCCCACAATCCTAGTCTTGAAATTGAAATGGAAAACCAACTCTATAGGATCTAAACAATCGATAAGGCGTTCATTCACCTCCAAGAGTAATTTTCATAAATCAATTCCATAATGCAAAGAATAAAGTTTAGGGTAGCAAAAAATCACTCTTCTATTGGTCACAAATGGTTTATATATATTATTACAATATGGCACTGGACAAAGTAAAAAATAGCTAACCTAGATGATCTTGACAAAGTCATAATTAACTAAATGACATAAATACATGGAGTAAATGCATGGAGTTGAAGTTGAGCATTCTTACATTTATTAATGGATAGACTAAAGAGTGGATGCATCCCACTAATCTAGATATGTGCACCTTATTATCTCCTCCTTATTTAGATTGAAAGTAGGCATTTCCATGTTCTCCACTAGTTGGGCGAACTATGCCTGAAATGATGACTATGAAAACCTTTTAGCATGAGTGGGGAGTTGACCTTGACGACCAACAAGATAGGAATGGTGCTACTAGTTTTTAGTGGAATGAGTGTGCACATGAAACAAGGTATCTTTGGCCTATGATAGCTAGAATTTTGGTATATTATTTGTAGGATGTATAACCTACACTTCATCCTCTAAAAGAGGAGGCTCATACAATTTCATATTTTAGGCATGGATAACATCATGAATCCCCAGTAGAGGAGGCCCAATCCAATTGGTGCACGTTGCATTAATATGCCATAAATATCATATAGGGACCATAACACATTGGTTTGAATTCTTGGTGTCATTGACCCTTGAAATGTTTTTTATCTAGATGCTATGAAACACAATCACCCACTTGAAATGAGACAGGAGCTCAATGGAACTCTTAAAGAGTCTTATATTGTTGTTGGGAGGTGGCTAATGCTACAAATACTTGGGAATGTACCTATGTGAGATTTTAAACAAAAGAGGCAACATTATGTTGTTATTTTCATTAGTTCAAATTGGTTGTAGGTGAAGTATTAACTGGAACTTCATAGAAAGCAAGGGGTTAATAACCAAAACAAGCTTGAAAAGGAGAAAATCTAATGGAGGAATTGACAGATCTATTGTAGTTGTGTTGTAAAACATGAAGATAATAATCCCATTGCTTGTTGTAGGCATAATATATATGCATAGTATGCACCAAGTTGTGATTTACAACCTTAGTTTGGTCATCCATCTAAGGGTGGAATGTTGAGAAAAATAGAGGTGACAACCTAATAAGTGCCACAATGCCTTCCATAAGATACTAAGGAAACAAGAATCACATTAAAAAAGAACAATGAGAGGTAGACATAAATGCAACCAAACATGAGTAAAGGACAATTAAGCAATTTTTTGGGCAATGGTAGTTTTGATATATGCGTTGATCAAAATATTTGATCAACTAGATTTATTGATCTTGGAAAAATAATTTTATTTTATATCAAAGGAAAGACATTTTGAATGATTATCAGTTCATAGTGTAGCCCTCAGTCTCATCTTTTTCATGCATATTTTAGAATCAAAATATGAGTCTGTATGCCCAAGATACTCATGATTTTGTTTAGAAGTACGACAAAGAGATTGCTTGAAGAAGAACTTCGAAGAATGAAAAAATTTCTAATTGTTGTGCCCTTCTTCCCCTCTCATTTTTCAGCTTAAATTTCCCTTTCCTTTCTCCTCTCTTCTCATACTTAGTCATTTTAACACTTTCCATCTCCTCCCCATCTCCATACTTAGCCATTTTTCCTCTCTTACCCCTTCACTTCTCTTCTCATCTCTTAGCCATTTTTTCATTTTCTCACTACTCTCATATTCTTTTCACTTCTCATACTTAGCTATTTTTATACTTTTCATTATTTACTCTCTTCTCTCTCTTACTCTCCTCTCCATACTTTACCATTTTTCCCTCTTCCACTCTAGTCTCCATATTCGACACTTAGCCATTTTTCTCTCTTTCATTCCTTCACTTAGTCATTTCCACGTTCACGTTCATATTCTCATTTTCTTTTACTTTTCTTTTCTATTTTCACTTCCATTATTTCATTTTCCATTTTCTTTTTCCTTTTCCCATTTTCTTATTATTTTTCTTATTTTCCATTTTCTTTTTCTATTTCCCTTTTCTTATTTTGTAATTCCATCCCCAACACTTACCATGTTTTACTCTTCCAACACTTAGTCCGAAGGTCCGCAATTACCCCATTCCACAAACTCTTCAAACACTTAGTTCGAAGGTCCACAATTGCCCCATTTACCTTCATTCCGCAAACTCTTCCAACACTTAGTCCGAAGGTTCGAAATTACCCCATTTACCTTAATTTTGCAAACTCTTCCAACACTTAATACAAATGTCAGCAATTACCCCATTTACCTTTTTTACCTCTTTTACCTCCGCACTCCCGTAACTCCACAAACCCTACATTCAATTTTTTAATATTGTTTTCTATCCTAAGTTTCTTCCCCATTTTTAGTGGACCTACCATACTGGGACATGTGGCAGTAACATGGACATGTCCCTTAATGACATGTATTAGTGAGGTGGATCCATCCTCTAATGACATGTTGACGCAAACCCCCTGCCCTCGGGCCGAGATCCGCTTAGGATCTTCACTACAACCACACCGAGGTTTAACCAACCCCTTCGTTCAAGCCACAAAGGAATTTGGGTTTCAGGGTTTTGCGACCCCTGATGTCGAGATCCTCGACTCTTCCACTTGTCAAAACCCGAAATGTCGAAGCGCCGAAATCTCTGACCGCATCCTCCTCTTCTCCTGTATTTGGTTTTGCAACTTCAGGAATTCCATAGCCAGGAACCTCGACCTCTTGTCTCCTAAAGTGTCGAATTTCTGAATCCCAACAAGTTCAACAATATTTGGCTCCTCACCGGGTTTTTCGTCTTTTCGGTGTTTCAGACTTCACGATTCCACGAATCCTGTTGCAAGGTTTCCTGACTCTCCAATCCCCGAACCCCGAAACAATCAACAGATTCTGACTCCGACTTTTGATGAAACCTCGCCACCTGTCCTCTCAACTGTCCTCAATCTCTGATGTGGATTCCTGCCACATGTCACCTTTCCTGGGTTTCGAAACTTAAGCTATCCTCCTGTTGCAATTTCCTCTATCTTTTCAAAGCTTCGAACTCTGAAATGGAGGCTATAAAAAATCAATGGAAGACCATCACCCTCCTAATCCGACGACCCACGTGATTTCGGGTTTTCAGGTACCGGGAGTTCGAAACTCTCGATCCCAAAATACTTGTCACCACCAATCCCGAATTCCCAAATTTCGAAACACCGAAATTCTGAAACGCCTTCACAAATATTTCGCGTTTTGCAACTTCGGGATTCTTGGTGTGAAGTGTCCCGAATCCTTGTCAACGTAAAAGTCGAAACTCTGATCCCCGAAGTGTCAAAATGCCACTTCAAGGATTTTTTGGGTTTCGCAACTCTGGGTTTTTCAATACAAAGTCCCTTGACTCCTTGTCGTCAAGACTTCCGGTATTCTAAATCCTGATTTTCTGAAATCCTGAAATTCGCATCAAGTTTTGTCGCGACTTGTGACTTCGGGTTTTTCACTCTGCTATGTCCCGATCGCTTGTCCTCAGGACCCCCGAAATGTCGAATTCTGAAATTTTGAAATGTCGAAATTTATGCTCCTCGCCTTCACACGCGATGATCCACTTCGCGCTTTGGGATTTCGAGCGACCAAGGGTTTCGTCCACACTTTGGACTTATAACTCCCAAAATGTCGAAATGATCTTGACGGCCTAACAGTCACGATCAATGATCCATATTGGATCCTGCCTCTCGAAGGATAAATTCCTCTAATCGCTTAACTTCCCCACAGCTCTCTTGGATCCTACGATCCTCGCTATTTCAGGGATTCTCCACAGAGAATTTCGACTGTCTGATTCTTCCCCCAAGAACCTCTGTGAAATGGACTAATGTGCCCTCACCGTGACCTTCCTTCTACAAAGCAACTTCACTTCGCTTCCCTTTGAATACTTCAAAGGCACTACCCCTTCTGAGATTCTCTGATAAATTCAAGTCTCGAAAAAAGGGCCTTTTCTCACACTCCTTGTGGCAGACCTTCAAATACTTCTGTGTATTTGAACTCTCGACTATATGCACCTTCTGCAACAACAGTCTCTCTCTCACTTTTCCACCTTAGTTAAAAATCTTCTAAGGACTCAGCTAGCCTGCACACGCCTTGCACAGATCTTGTGCTTCTCTTTCACTTCCGCTGGAATAAGAACAATGGTATCCCTCCTGAGCTTTCAAAGATGAACTCTGAACCTTCGTCAACGCACACCTTGCGGACGTTTCAATTCACTCCTTGCAGGAAATTCTCTCACTCAGAAAGAGAAACAATTGAAACTCATTCTCTTTCTTCTCTCAGAATTTAAACATTCAACATGAAAACATACATTCACAGTACTAAAGAAAATGCATAACAGATAGCATAAAACAACTGTATGCAGACCATTCAACATGCACAAACAGAAAACATCATAACACCATGAATTTGAATTAAAGCGTCATATATTAATTCAAAGCTTTTGTACATGAGTTCTTCTTCTCAACTCTCTGCTACAGCTCTCTCTTCTCTGGCTCTATGCTAATGCTACAATGATTTAATTCTGATTGATACAATGATACAAAGATGAGGGTGTCCATAGTCGTTTTCCTTCATGTTCCTAAAACTATCAAATCTGGAATTTAAATCTACCTACTTTCATTAACTGGGCATAAATGCCTCTACATTCTACAGATGAGAGCGAATCACTCATGATCTGTTTACAATACACAAGTACGCTTTCTTTTAACCATTACATTAATGCTTCAAAAACATTTCCAAAATGTGTAAAATGTATGTTGCACTTTCTAGCTGTCTTTTGCCTTCATGCTCGCTTGGCTGGCTGCTTGCGATGCTCCTGCATTAGACTCCCTTGCTTGAAAATTTTCATGGACTCATGTTCATGAGCTCTTGCACGGTCTATCCATGCTTCTGAATTTCTTCTTCATCCTCCTAGCTGGCATCTTCAACTGGATGTCCCTTCCATTTGACCAAGTATTTAAAATATTATTTCCTCTTGATCTTCCCGTTGACCCTCTTATCAATTATACTTTCCATCTGTGGCTTTGCAGCTACAGGCATTTGTTTAGTCCACTAAACCTCTATCTATTCACTATCTGCTCCTGCTTCTTCAGCTTTGTAAGGGTACAAATCTGAGATATTGAATATCGGTGAAATTCCAATTCCATCAGGTAACTCGATCTCATATGCGTTTGCCCGAAATTTCTTTACGATCTTGCATGGTCCAATCTTCTTCATTTTTAGTTTGTTATATGTTCCCCTTGGGAACCTTTCTTTCCTTAGATGTAAAAGAATTAGATCACCAACTTCAAACTGAAGTTCTTACCTGTGTTGATCTGCTCTGCGCTTGTATTCTTGACTTGAATTTTGCAAACATTCTCTCACTTGGTTGTGAAGTTCCTTCATTGCTTTTGCAAAATCCTCTGCACTAGCACTTCTAGTTTCATTCTGTTCTGAATTCTTCAATTCAGAAACTCCCCTTGGCTGCATTCCATACACAATTTGGAATGGACTCTGCCTTGTGCTTCTATTGATCGAATCATTATAAGCAAATTCCACCTGTGGCAGAATGTGATCCCACTGACTGTGGTGTTCAGTCACTAGGCTCCTTAGTAAATCTTCCAAGCTCCTGTTCACAATTTCTATTTGCCCATCCATCTAAGGATGATAAGCTAAGCTAAATGAAAAACTTGTCCCTAGCTTCTTCCATAAAGTCCTCCAGAAATGTCCCATGAACTTGGTGTCTCGATCAGAAACAATATTCTTTGGCAAGCCGTGAAGTCTGACAACTTCTTTGAAAAAAAGGTTCACAATATGAGTTGTGTCGCTGGTTTTCTGGCATGGTATAAAATGTGCCATCTTTGAAAATTTGTCTACCACCACAAAGATTGAATCAAATCATCTTTGTGTTCTTGGCAGCCCTAATATAAAATCCATGCTCACTGCATCCCACGGCCTCTCTGGTATGGGTATAACCCTGTGTTTTGCCTTTTTCTTTTTGTGTGCTAACAAATTCTACATCTGTCCACAAATATTTTGACATCTGTCCTCATCCCTGGCCAAAAATATGAGCCATTTAATTTTGAGAACGTTTTGTCATGACCGAAATGTCCGACCAATCCTCCACTATGTTTTTCTTTCAACAAATTCTCCCTCATGGAGCATTTTGGAATACATAATTGATTGCCTTTGCATAATAATCCATCCTAGATCATATATTCGGTCCACTGTCTTCTGTCCCTAAGAATTGGATTCTCAGATGCCTCATATGCCTCTTTAAAATCTGGGTCACCTTTGTACATTTCTTTGAGGTTATCAAAACCCAAAGTTTTGACTCTGAATTCCTGCATCAGCAAACATTTCCTGCTCAAAGCATCAGCAACTTTGTTAGCAGTTCCAGAAATATGTTTAATTACAAAAGTAAAATTCTGCATATATTCCACCCATTTTGCATGCTTTTGGTTCAACTTTTCCTGTTGAGTCACGAAATGCAAAGCGTGGTTATCGTTGTACAAAACAAACTCTTTAGGAACCAAATAATGTCTCCATTTCTTCAACGTGTGTATGACTGCATAGAATTCCTTGTCATATGTTGAATATTTAATCTTTGCTTCATTCAGTTTTTCATTGAAGTATGCGACCGGCCTGTCGTCCTGGCTCAAGACCGCTCCAATTGCAAACCCACTTGCATCACATTTGACCTGAAACGTCTTGTTGAAATCTGGCAACACCAAAATTAGTTGTTCAATAATCTTCCTTTTCAACATATTGAAACTTTTCTCTGCTTCTTTTGTTCAGTGAAAAGACTTATGTCTTTTCTTCACCATGTCCATCATCGGTGCGCTAATTCCGCCGAAATTTCTGATAAATTTCCTGTAGAAACTAGCCAATCCATGAAAGCTTCTAACTTCAAATATACTCTTTGGCGATGACCAATTCTTAATCGCCTCTACCTTATTCGGATCCATTTTCAGCTCAGCTGCAAAGATAACAAAACCCAAATAAATGAGTTATGTCCTCATAAATGTTGATTTCTTCATATTTATCAGCAACTTCTCTTGCTGTAATCTCCTCATCACTGTAGCTAAATGCTTCAAGTGTTTTGTTTCTGTCTTGATGAAAATTAATATATCGTCAAGATATATGATGACGAAATTCTCAATAAACTCCTTCAGGACTTCGTTCATCAACCTCATGAAAGTACTAGGCGCATTTGTTAAGCCAAATGGCATAACAAGCCATTCATACAGCCCTTCATTTGCCTTGAAAGTTTTCTTCCATTCATCACCTTCTCTCAGACGAATTTGATGATATCCGCTTTTCAAATCAATCTTTGAAAAAAAAATTGCTCCACTCAAGAAATCCATCAAATCATCCATCCTTGGCAAAGGAAATCTATATCTGATGGTAATCTTGTTGATTTCCCTTGAGTCTATACACATCCTCCAGCTTCCATCTTTCTTTGGGCTGAGTATTGTTGGAACAACACATGGACTCAAGCTCTCTCTAACCAATCCTTTATCCATTAAATCCTGGACCTATCTCTTGACTTCTTCATTCTCCCGCGGCGTCAATCTGTACGCTGCTTTGTTCGGTAAACTGGTTCCAGGTATAAGATCGATGTGATGACTTATACTTCTGATCGGTGGAAACGAACAAGGTAGTTTGTCCACTACTATATCAACAAACTCTTCCAGCAACTTCTGGATTTTCTCTGGTAAATCATCCACTCGTGTACTGATTAAAACAATTCTAGGCTTCCTGACCACAACAAATTGTGTGTCTTCCTTCTTCTTAACCTCCTTAAGAAGTTCCTTCCCACTCATGAGAAGTACAGTGTTGTTCACCTCTAGTTTCACTTCTTTATCCTTAATCAGCAGCAACATGTGAGTTCTCCCATTCTTCTCCAGGGTGTATGTGTTCTTTCTCCCATCATGAATCACATTCCTGTCATATTTCCATGGTCTACTCAGCAATAGATGACAAACATCCATGGGAATAACATCACATAGTATTTCATCCTTATATCCTCCTATTTTAAATTCAACTAAACATTGTTTAGTGACATTTACCTTATGTCCTTTTTGCAACCACGAAACTCTGTATGGGCTTGGATGTTCAATAGTCTCTAGCTCCAGCTTTTCTACCATCTTTGTCGAAACAAGATTGTCTGTGCTACCACTATCCACGATGACCTTACATACCCTGTCTTTGGTCTTGCAAGCGGTCTGAAACAGTCTGTTCCTTTGGACTAGGTTCTCTATCTCCTTCTCTGGGGTTAAGAGAACTTTCCTCATCATTAAAGATCTTTCGCCCTCAGCATCTTCTGCCTCAACATTCCGTCCTTGTGCTTTGGCAATGTGATTTTTACCTCCTTCTTTATTTCTATCTAGACATTCATAAGATTTGTGTCCATTTTTTCCATAGGTAAAGCATTTTATTACTCCACCTTTGCCTCTTCCTCTTCCTCTGGTTCGAGGAAAAGTATTTCTATCAGC